>PVHP010044736.1:0-13891 GCA_004024765.1 Zapus hudsonius | reverse complement strand
CCCTCTCTCTCTCCTCTTTCTAATAAATGAAAAAATATTAAAAAGAAAAAGAAACCCCATCTCAGCCATGGGCTGGAGATGGAGCCCAGTTAGCCAAGTGCTTTCCTAGCCTGCAGGATTCCTAGCATTTTGATTCCTAGCATTGCATAAACAATGCACCCCTGTAATTCTAACACTTGGGGGGTGAAGGCAGGAGGATGAGAAGTTCCAGGCCATCCTAAGCTATCTGGTGAGCTCTAGGCCAGCTTGGGCTGTAATAGATCACTCACAAAACAAAACAAACTACCCCAGCCAATAACAGATTTGAACCAGATATTGCTCTAAGCGACAGGATAAGCAGAACTTTACAGAGCACATAAGACAGGCTAGAATTGGCTGCTGACTAGGTGAGAGGGAAAAATAAAAGCAGAATTCAGAATAAACTGCTTTCTGGTTAGGCTAGCATTAACACAGATGGAGATAAAGAACACAGCAGAAAAAAGCCAATGGGGCTAGGGGGATAAGGAATTAAAATTTCACAGGCAGCACTGAGGGGACATGTTCCCTAAACAGAAAAGCTTAGCATGAAGCAGGACAAAGTCTAAGGCATATTGTGGAATTTGCGTTTCAATTGAAGTTCAAATTCTAGATCCAAGCACATAGTATTTCACTCCTTTAAAATCTCCTAAATGAGAGTGAGTTGCTGTTTGTAGCCCCTTTGCATGACACTGGAGTTTATGCTAATGAGGGGGACTCCTGGCAGTCCTCTAAATATCTTCAAGATGAGGCTGGTCAGGGGAGGAAGCAGCCACCAAGTCAGAGAATTAGTGCTATCAGCAACCCACCCGTGAAGAGGGGAAGGGCCTTGAGACTGAATCATAAGTCAAGTGCTTTCAAATTCTGGGAATTGCTCTAGTAAATCAGTCAGCCTGAGGGAGCAGAAAGGGGGGAGGGGCTGCCAACACCAGGCATCAAAGCAGACAGGCTAAGGGCCTGGTGTGCATCTGGCTCCTAAGTGAGGCTCTCTCATAGGACCAACCTCTCACCTGTGGATCTGAGCTGAGTCCAAGTACTTAGTGTCTTAAATGCAGAGAAATGTAGAATACTGAGATGGTGTAGGACTCAGAACTATTGTTTGGAACAATGCCAGACACATCAACTCGTGTACTATGCACTCATTAGGAATGACCCTGTACAAATGACAGTGTTCTGCCCCGATTCCTGTAGCCTTAATGTACTTGTATTTCTATAAAGAACCCAACCCTACATAAATTCTTCCATAACATCTCACAAGGCCTCTTGTACCTTATTTGAGATTCTCATTAACTACTTCTTTCTGTACAGAACCAGATAGTATATAATTCAGGCTCTGAAGGTTATATGGTCCCTGCTAAAGTCTGAAACTAATGAAAGACAATGTATAAATAAGTGGGGGGAGGAGGAGGGCTGGGAAGATGGTTTGCCATGCAACTCTAAGTATCTGAGTTTAGATCCACAGACTCCATGTAAAAGAGGCTGTAGCTGTTTCAATTATACTTGGTTAATTATACTTGGTTTACAAGACTGGGGAAGACAGTTCAGTTGGTATGTTCCTCACAAACATCAGAACCTGAATGTGATCCCCCAGAACCCATAAGCAAGCTGAGTGTGGTGGCGCACTTGTAATCCAGTGCAGGGGAAGCACACACTGCAGATCTCTGGGGTTCACCAGCTGCTCAGTCTAGCCTACTTGGTGAGTTCCAGGTCAGTTAGAAACTCTGTCTCAAAAAAGGTGGACAGTGCCTGAGGAACAAATCTAAGGTTGTCTTCTGGCCTTTACATGTGTGCACATACATCTGTGTACACATACACACAATAAATAAATAAATAGAACCTTATTCACAGATGCGGTCAGGGTCCAGGCCTCTGTGTGCCTAATATTGCACTTTTGGATAAAACAGCAAAATACACACACCTTCCACCTTGTCAAATGGAATGTGAAAGTAATCTACTCTCATTTTTATATTGTACCTATTTCTAGAAGGGTGACAACTCTAATCATGCATATATGCACATACATACCAAAAGGAATGTCAAAACCATCCAAAGGCTGAGAAACACAATGTTCTTCTTGCTCCTAAAAGGATTCCAAATGATTGATTAACTCAAAGACACTGACTATTTTGAAAGAAAATATCAGTAGCTAGAAGACTGAATTCTTAGAAATAGGCTGAATTTTTATCATTGCTTTTTCTCTTTTTCTATCAAGTTTCTTACTCTGTCAAACTAACTGTAAAATAAAGTTTGTGAAATTCACAAGTCAAGCAATAAAAAAGAACTTTATCAACAGAAAGCAACTAAATTACTATGTGCACTTCACCATTGCAGAGCAGTTTTGATACTCAAACAGTTCTCCATCCTATTAAAGTCTTTCATGGACTCAATATTTTCACTGCCTCCAGAGATACCCTTGAGAACTGACTGAAAGAGCATGCCTTTAAAAAATCCACATCAATGAAATTATGTCCCTATTTCTTTAACCTGTTTTCACCCAAATAGCTAAATACACATCACCAAATTTAAAAGAAATGTTTACTACAACCTGATTTATAATACAGAAAACATGGCAAATTTCTATTTGGGTAATCTGGTACTAACTCATAAACAGGCAGAGCTATCATAGATGATGGCCAAATCACATAACATATGCACCAAAATAGAAAAGAAGCCAGGTGTGGTGGTGCACGCCTTTAATCCCAGCACTCGGGAGGCAGAGGTAGGAGGATTGCTGTGAGTTCGAGGTCAACCTGAGACTACATAGTGAATTCCAGGTCAGCCTGGACTAGAGTGAGACCCTGCCTCAAAAAACAAAAAACAAAAAGGATAGAAAAGAAAACCAAGTGCTTCACACATAAGGAAGATGGTCTAAGCTGCAGTTTTGACTTGCTGTTCACTTGTTTTTTGTGTCCACAGCTCTGTGTAGGCTAGCCTATGGAAAGGGAGCAGCAGCCCTCAGTGTACTAGGATGGCCAGGCTCTCTGAATCACAACCTGAAACCAGCAACTAGGCCACACAAATCCACAATGCAATTCTAAACTCTATGTGCACATTAGGGAGAATCTAGAATAGCTGTTATACCTTGGCTTTCAGGACGATTTCCGAGTCATTATTAATGAAGGAATCCTCTGGCCAGAAACTCACACGTGGCTTTCTCCTCAGTTTCTCTGGTCTTTCTTCTTGCAGCCCTCTCTTAGCTCGTCTTCTCTGCCTGTCAACACAACCAACAGTGTATCAGGCTGGGGAGATGGCTTAGTGGGCAAATGGCTTGCCACATAAGCATGAGGACCTGAGTACTGGCTCCTGTGGCAAAGCTCTCAAACAAGCAAGAATGACTCCATCTTGATACTCTGTATGAACTCTTGCATCAGGAGGAAGTTAGACCTGATTGAAGGGAGCAATGTGTCACTGCCAGGTCCCCCCCAACACACCATCAGTCAACTATAATGCAAGACAAACTGTTTTCTGGCTCTTGCTTAATGCATTGTTCTGCTTCTGTAATTAACTGCTTGCTTGCTGGCACCAGGGGTGGGAGAAATCTCAGAAGTTCTTGTGAAATTAACTCTTGCTTTTGTAAGGTTGTAATTACTGGACTATACAGTTGTAAAAAAATCTTATGGCTTTTCTGTATAACTAGGGACCTTAAAATAAGCTCGGGGCTGCACCTTGGCTCCTGAGTCCTAG
This sequence comes from Zapus hudsonius, assembly GCA_004024765.1. Taxonomy (NCBI): domain Eukaryota; kingdom Metazoa; phylum Chordata; class Mammalia; order Rodentia; family Dipodidae; genus Zapus; species Zapus hudsonius. Next base: position 10,192 of record PVHP010044736.1, on the reverse strand, counting down.
GTGTGGTTGCCAGCTGGCAATAAAGACTCCTGCCTTACTGCCATTGTGGTGTCTAAATCGTCCTCCCTGGAGTCTCCCAGTATACACTATTATACCCCCAGCATCCACATGAAAACCAAGTATGGCAGTATGTACCAGTAGTTCCAGGAGAGGTGATACAGAGACAGGAGGGATCCTTGGGGCTTGCTGACTAGCTACTCCAACTGAAATGGTGATGTCTAGGTTCAGTGTGAGACCCAGTTTTAAGAAATAAGGTGGGGCTAGAGATGGCTCAGTAGTTAAGGTGTTTACTTGTAAGGCCTAAGGACCCAGATTAGATTCCCAGTACCCACATAAAGCCAGATGCACAAGGTGGAGTTTAAGTCTGAACTTCATTTGCAGTGGCTGATAAATATAAATATATATATATATATGTACATATATATGTATATATATTTAAAGTAAGGTGGAGAACAACTAAGAAAGAACCAACATTGAATTCTGGCCTCCCAGGCACATATATGTGCCTGTGCAACTGCATTCATGTGTGCTTACAAACAAGCATGCACATGATACACACATGCACCAGCAAAAACTCCAACAGTACCTTTTCTCTTATAGTAATATTAGGTTCTCATTTGTATCATATTATAAACACAGTTGTTAATTTTCAACAGGATTTAATTAAATTAACAAGATATTCTGCTAGGATACAAACAAATGATGCTAAGGGAAGATTTACATTGAAGAGGGAAGAAAGGAACCATTTCTGAAAAAACAGCCCTGAATAAGAGATTTTTTTTTTGTTTTTTGAGTCAGGGCCTCACTCTAGCCCAGGCTGACCTGGAATTCACTATGGAGTCTCAGGCTGGACTTTTCATGGCGTTCCTTCTATCTCTGCCTCCCATGAAACACCATGCCAAGCCCTAATAACAGTCTGAGATAAAATTTAAAAATATTTTGAGACTAGTAATTTACTGATTAATACATGGCTTGAATAGTAATTGCAGGTAAAATACTATACTAAGTGCTCTTCGGTTAAAGTTGCCACCTTGTTCCCCACCAGATCCCCCCTACCCCCACCGCCACAGACAGGGTCTCAATCTAGCCCAGGCTAACCTGGAACTCACTCTGAAGCCTAGGTTGGCCTCAATCTCTCAGTGCTGGGACTAAAAGCTTGCTCTTTCTTCCTTCCCTTCCTTCTTTCCTTCCTTCCCTTCCCTTCTCTTCCCTCCTCTCCCCTCTCCCTTCCTTCCTCCCTCTTTTTCTTTTTAAAGAAATTTATTTTGTTTTTGGGTTTGTTTTTTTGTTTTTGTTTTTTTCAAGGTAGGGTCTCACTTTAGCCCAGGCTGACATGGAATTCACTATGTAGTCTCAGGGTGGCTATTTTGTATTTTATTTATTTAAGAGCAAGAAAAGAAAGGAAAGGAAAAGAAACAAGAAGAGAAAAGAAAAGGGCAGATAGGGAATGAGCATGCCAGGTCCTCTAGCCACTGCAAAGGAACTCCAGACACATGTGCTACTTTGTGCACCTGGCTTTACATGGGTACTGACCGAGGTCCTTAGGCCCTGTAGGCAAGCACCTTAACCATCTCTCCAGCCCAGATTTTCCTTTTTTGAGCACTGCCACAGCCTTGCCTGCTTCTCACATGCACTTTCTTAGTGGCCTGAAACAATTTACACCACCACCTACTTTCCTGCTTATTGTAAGAGTCTGAAGAACAGGGGTCAAAGTGCTGGATAGCACATGAAATATTGTATGATCCCAAATATTTGTGCTGTAAAACTCGACTGTTCATCCTGCCACAAAAACAATGAGAAGAACCTTCTAGCCTGTGAATGGCATGTGATATTATCATATAAAAATTCATTCAGAACTCACCTGTTTTTACTCTTCTTTCCTTGTGTTGTTTCAGATGGTTCCATGTTGACTTTCAGAAGCTGAAGGTGACAACTATCACCTTGTTCAAATAAATTATGTGCTAATTTTTGTTGACATTGTTTAACTGCAGGGAGGTTTTCAAGTGGGATAAGTTTTGGCTGCTTGAACTGTAGGAAAGAAACAAAGCATAATAAAATTTTGTCAACTCAAACACACAATACATTGAAAATTTTAGGAAGATATTTGTTTAAATTAAGACATTCAAGAGACAGAACAAATCAAATGTAACAAATTGACTGGTAAAAGTATATCTACAGTCTTAAGAATTAGAGCTTTCAGAATGATGAAAAGTTTTGTATAGGTCTTTTCCCACCCCCTATAAAAAAAAAAGTAGGGCCCTGAGCTTGCCAGGAAAGCACTTATCATTTGAGCTACATCCCTGGGCCTAAATTGGGTCATCTTGTCTTAGAAAAAAGTCTTCATCTTCCCAGTTTCATTTGCATATTAAGTATCATCCTGCTCAGGGCTGGGGCGATGGCTCAGTGGGTTAAGCACATGCTCAAGCTGGAGTACCTGGGTTTGATCCCCAGAGCCCACACAAAAGCCGAAAGCTGTAGTGGGCTTCTGTAACCCCAGCACACTGACACAGAGATGAGAGGCGGAGACCACAGCGAGCCCAGTAAACAACAGAAAAGGGAGAATTCAGAGTAGGAAGCTGCCTCAAATGAGGTGGGCAGGACAACCCACCTAGAAGTTGTCCTGTGACCTTCACGGGTGCACTGTGGCATGCACAGATGCACACTCTCAAAACTCAATAATTTTTTTAAAAGGATAAAAGGGAAAATCATTTGGGAGTAGTTACACGAAGACTATGGAAAGAATTTAGCAGCATATGATAATAGATAATCCCTGATGGGAATTTGGGATTCAGGATACTACTGTCTCCATTGAAAACAAAAAACAAAAACAAAAAACATTTAGGGCTGGAGAGCTGCCTCAGCAGTTAAGGGAACTTGCTTGCAAAAGTGTGCCAGCTGGGATTCAATTCCCCAGTAGCCATGTAAAGCCAGATGCACAGTGGTACATGTGTCTGGAGTTCATATGTAGTGGCAAGATGTCCTGGAATGCCCACATTCTCTCTCTTTCTCTAAATAAATAAAAATATTTTTAAAGGGCTGGAGAGATGGCTCAGCATTTAAGGTGCTTGCCTAAAGAGCCTAATGCCTTGGGTTCAATTCCCCCAATACCCCCGTAAAACCAGATGCACAAAGTGAAGCATGCATCTGGAGTTCACTTGCAGCAGCCAGAGGCCCTGGCACACCTATTCTTTCTGTCTCTTTCTCTGCTTGCAAATAAATGAAATATTTTTTAAAAATACATATATATATATATATATTTTTTTTTTTTTGGTTTTTCGAGGTAGGGTCTCACTCTAGCCCAGGCTAACCTGGAATTCACTATGTAGTCTCAGGGTGGCCTTGAACTCATGGTGATCCTCCTACCTCTGCCTCCCGAGTGCTGGGATTAAAGGCGTGCACCACCACGTCTGGCTAAAAATTATTTTTAAAAACCTTTAAAATTTTTTTCTTAAAATGCCCACATTTCCATGTCTTTAATCCTTTCTTCTAGTCATAATATGTTCAGAAGAAAAGGAGGAATGGTCGAGCTTTAAATATTAGAGTACATCAAGGAATGCCATTAGGTGGAGCTACTCACCTACAAAACTAGAGCCTAAACAGTTGGAGTTTCACACATCAAGGATACTATCATTACAAAAATATGGTGAATTAACAAAGTTAGTATCTTATTATATGCAAAACTACTGCCAGCCTTGATTGTACTTAATGTGTACATCCTATCAGGTTTGAAACAATTGCTAGGAACTACCAGTAATATGTGTACTTGTTCTCCACACACACACGAGTACCTGTTAATTTCATTTCACTTATTTCTGCTCTGAACAGAATTATGAAAGTGTCTGGTATTGATATAGAAGGAGTAAACTTTAAAATATAAAATTATGACTTTAAATCTGAAATTTGTGCTAATACCTACAGCATACGTGCTATTTCAAGAAAAAATAGTGCCACAGCTTTCACTGAACATACAGTGTTGTGATACGAGAAATGTGAGATGTGGCTTTTCCATCACTACATAAAAATTCATTACCACACTTTCTGGAGGCAGACATGATTGAAGTAATGATGGCTGTGAGTATTTTCTTTCTTCTGCTCCAGCTCTGAATGGCACTGAAGGAACTCTCACTGATGCTCTAGAGGCTGATGAAAATACACAAGGGGATTTAACTTGAAGATGTAATAATGGAAGTCCAAAGGAATTCTGAGGAGGTATCTCAAAGGGTCCTGGCTGCACGTCAAATACTTTTTCTGACTTTATGAATATTAAAGAGTCCTGCTGTGTCAAGTTTTGTTGTCTAGCACACTGATCCAAGTTCCCTTGCTTAGGGATGTCTATAAAGACAGTTTCTGCTTTTCTTATGGCTTCAGCATTATGGCAGCTCAAATCTGAAGGGGATAGTGAAGTGGTGTGCACTACTCTCTGAAGCAGAGGAGGCTGAGAGGAATCAGACAAGCCCCATGCCTCTCTTGGTTGGGCCTGAGGCCTGATAGGCACCTGTGGAATTCTTCCTAGAGGTAAGGAAAGGGGTTTGAACTCCTGTTTTGGCTGAAATTGCAGCAGAGGGAAGCCATAAGTAGGGGCTGGTGCTTGTGTGGGCGTAATCAGCTGAGGAGCTTTCTGGTCAGCCGGAGGTGTGAACAAAAGCTGGAGGTGAGGATCCCCAGCAGGAGCTTGACAAAACAAAGTGGATGCTACGCCTTGAGATACTGGGGTCCATGCTCTCTTTTGGGGTTGGTTGTCTAGCTGACGTGAAGGAATACTCTCATGTGAAACATTCTGGAAGAGAAAGACACTATGTAAGTTTGGAATATAATGTGCATTTTTTTTGGCAAATGATGCTCAGTATGATTTGGAGGGGTAGAATGTTATTAAAATTGCTAAAAAATTTTTACTTAGCACAAAGCAATGACTAAGCTACTGGGCTGTTAGTGATATCTTTATATATATTACCTGTAAATTTCCACTGTTATTTTGATCAGATTGGATAATTCCTTCATGGCCCTGTGGGCTGTTCATAACAGGCTCCCTGGTACACTCTCCCATGGACTGTGATTTAGTAAAAATTCTTTGATTGCTCTTCACTTCAACATCACCACTCCCTCTTGTAGGGTTTGATATTTGTCTTTCCCCCAAAGGTACAGACTGAGCCTGCTGCAGAAGCTGATGCAGATCCGGGAGATTAGCAAAGGATGATCCTACTATCTGCATTAGGCTCAGAAAATTGATCTGTTGCAGCTAGAATGGAACAGAAAAAAAAAAAGGTAATGCTTTTGTATTTTTTTTTGTGTGTGTGTGTGTGTGTTCTCACATGTGTGTGTATATACATGCATGCAGAGGTCACAGGTCAAATCTGGGTGTCTTCCTCAATCACTCTTCCTTTTATATTTTTTAAAAATATGCTATTTATTTATTTGAAAGGGAGAAATAGAGACAGAAAGAAAGATGCAGACACAGAGAGAGTGTGGGCACACTGCTCTGCAAAGTAACTCTGGACTCATGTGTCACTTTATGTATGTGGCTTTATGTGGGAACTGGGGAATTAAACCCAGACCATGATGCTTTGCAAGTAAGTGCCTTTAACCAGTGAAACATCACTCCAGACCACCTTCACGTTATTTTTTAAGACAGGATCTTTCACTGAGCCTGGAACTCACTGATTCCAGTAGATTAGCCAGCAAGCCATAGGGATGATCTTTTCTCTGTCTCTGTCTCACTGGCCCTGGGATTACAAGTGTGCACCACACCCAACTTTTATGTGGTTGCTGGGGATTTGAACTCCAGTCCTCATGCCTGAACACCAAGCACTTTGCTCATGCAGCCACCTCCCCAGCCCCACAAGCCAAATCTTAAGAATATAATGAAAAGAGCTAAGAAATCAGCAACTGTCATGGTTTGATCCCGGTGTCCACCACAAATGAATGTATTCTGAATGATCAATCCCCAGCTGGTGGCAGTTTGGTTATTAGAACCTTGTTGGAGCTGTGTTGTTGGGGGCAGGCTTTATAACCAGCTTCCCCTTGCCAGTGTTTGGCACACCTTCCTGCTGCTGTTTGCAGTGCTGTGGTAGAGGTGATGTCCACCCTCTGCCATGCCATTGTTTTCCCTGCCAGGATGGAGCTTCCCCTCAAGTCTGTAAGCCAATATAAACCCATTCCTCCCACAGGAGCTTTCAGTCGGGTTTTTTTCTGTGCAGCTATGAGAAAAAGGTTAACTACAACAGCAACAGCTGAGAATTCTTTTGTTTGTTTTGTTTTTTTGAGGTAGGGTCTCACTCTAGCACAGGCTAGAACCTGGAATTCACTATGTAGTCTCAGGCTGGCCTGCAGCTCAGTGATCCTCCTACCTCTGCCTCCCAAGTGCTGGGATTAAAAGTACTTGGCTTCACCTGAGTATTCTAATGAAACTTTTGTCTCAGTAACTATCAGACACTCAAGCCAAGCCAGGAGAATTTAAAAAGAGGGCTGAGATTGCTCAGTGGTTAAAGGCACTTGCTTGCAAAGCATGATAGCCTGGGTTTGATTCCCCAGTACTCATGTAAAGCAAGACGCACAAAGCAGTGCATGCATTTGTAGTTCATTTACAGTAACAGGAGGTCCTGGCACACCCATACTCTCTACCCCCCACCCAACTCTCTCTCAAACAAATAAATAAAAATGAAAGAGAGAACTTCCTGTGATTTGTGGCCATCAACACCTTATTAGTGAGAGGGCACTATTTGTATCACCACTTTACATAAACTATCCAGGGGCCATAAAAAGCTCATGTGATGGAACAAGGTGAGGATAATTAAGGAAGGGTTCCCAGAATGGATGTTTCTAGTAGAGCAACACACAGGTGCAGAGTGAAGTGAGGGATTCCCTCTGAGGGCTGATGAAGTAGAAGGTAAGAGCAGGTTCCTCCCAGTGGTCACCAAACTTTGGTGAATATGACAATCACTGAGTGGCATGAAAAGATTCCTATTGTGGTTTGAATGTCCCCTAACAGGCTCCTGTGTTTGAACACTTGATCCCCAGCTGGTGGTGCTGTTCTGAGAAGGTTGTGGAACTTTCAAAAGGTGGAGCCTTGCTGGAGGAAGTGGGTCACTGGGGACAGGCCTTAAAGTTTTGGGGCCTCAGCACACTTGCAATTTGCTCTCAGCTTCCTGACCATGAACACTATCTGACCACCAACTCCCCACTCCTGCCATATCCTCCCCACCACAATGAAGTCCACCCTTCCAACTTTAAGACAAAATAAACTTTTTGTTAAGTTGCTGTGGTTGGGTATTTGTTCACAGCAATGAGAATGTAACTAATAAAATCTCAATGACCAGGACATACACCCATACTAATAACATCAGAATGCTGGGCTAGGAGCCAGGATCAGTGTTTGTTAAGATGACTGGGTGATTTCTATGTGCAGAATAGCTTGAGCAAGAGGAAGACAACAGGTACTGAGCAGCAGACTAGGGCCCAGTTCTCAAACTGCAGCACACTAGAATTGCCTGGAGGACTCCTTAAGCCACTCTTTGCTTAGCTTGTGTCCTGAGGGCTCCAGCTCAACAGGTCTAGGATAAAAGCTTGACAATTTGTATTCTAAAAATCCAAGTTGGGGGTGGGCTGGAGAGATGGCTCAGTGGTTAAGGCTCTTGCCTACAAAGCCTAGGGACCTAGATTCAATTCTCCAGTATCCACATAAAGTTTAATGCACAAAGTGGTACATGCATCTGGAGTTCATTTGCAGTGGTTGGAGTCCCTGGTATCTCTCTCTCTCTTCCTCTCTCTCCTTTTCTCCTCCTTCCCTCTCTCCTCTCTCCCTCCCTTTCTTCTCTCTCCCTCCCTTTCTCCTCTCTCCTTCCCTCTCTCCTTTTTCTCCCTCTCTCTTCTCTCTCCCTCCCTTTCTCCTCTCTCTCCTTCCCTCTTCTCTCTCCTTCCCTTTCCTCTCTCTCCTTCCCTTTCCTCTTTCTCCCTCCCTCTCTCCTCTCTTCCTTCCTCTCTCTTCTCTTTTCCTCCCTCTCTCCTCTCTCTTCCTCCCTCTCTCTTCTCTCTTCCTTCCTTTCTCTTCTCTCTCCCTCCCTCCTCTCCCTCTTCCTCCCCCTCCCCAGCCATCAATGTTAGGCATCTTCCTCAATCACTCTCCACCTTGTTTTTTTGAGATCCCTCACTAAACCTGAAATTTACCCATTCAGCTAGACTAGAGAGACCAAATGCCCTAGGGATCCCATCTCCACTTCCCCAGCACTGGGAGATATGCATGATCTACTATGCCTGGCATTTTACAAGGGTGCTGGGGATTAGAATTCAGGTCCTCATATCTACACGGCAAGTATTTTACCAACTGAGCATCACCCCATCCTTTATGATTTTAGAACAAGATTGATAACATATAGTGTACAAATTTGTAAGTGAAATTTGGTGAAGATTTTTAAGTAGAGTAAGAATAATAGGGTCTGGAGAGATGGCTCAGTGGTTAAAGGCACTTGCTTACAAGGCCTGACAGGCCAAGATTCCCCAGTACACGTTACCTGCCATGTCAAGCCAGATGCAAAGTGGTACATGCATCCAGCATTATGTTTCCAGTGGCAGGAGGCCCTGGTGTGCCTATTCATTCTCATTCTCATTCATTCTCTCTCTCTCTCTCTCTCTCTCTCTCTCTCTCACACACACACACACACACACACACACACACACTTTTTTCTGTCTCTCTGCTTGCAAATAAATAAATATTTTAAAAGAATAATAGTGGATGGTAGGAGGATCACCGTGAGTTCAAGGCCCACCTGGGACTACATAATGAATTCCAGGTCAGCCTGGGCTAGAGTGATGGGTCCAACCGCTTTCTCATTTGCATGAGCAGCTGAGTCCAGTGCCCAGGAAAACAGAATCCCTGTGAGATGAAAGAAGCCGAGTCTAGACTACATGTCCTAGTGTTAGGGACTTCTAAATGATCTATGATGATGCCTCAAAGCAGAAAAATGAATACAATGTTTTAGACTAGTCTATTTCTACAGTTAGGCTCTTTTATATACAACATATATCATGCAGACTTACCTAGCGATACACTCACCTGAACTAATTTAAACATTTCATCTTGGAGCATCTGCCTAACAGAATCAGAAGAATCTGGTAGCAGAACCCTTTGTCTATGACTCTGGGTTTCCTGAGGTGTTTGAACAGGTGTTTGAGAAGCAACATTGACTCCATTTAGTTTGAGAGGTGGAACTGAGGAAGATTTATCTTTAAGTTCAGAAATCTGTGCACTATGAGAAAGCATTTAAATAAAAATACATCAGTCAACAAAACAACTGGATGTTGTCTATGACCTGAACATTTAGATCCTACTTTTTTCTTAGATTCAAAGGGTATTCAGGTAGTTTGGGGGGCCTCTCCAGTATCCATCATCTGGACTCCTGTGTGGGGTATGTACTCTCTAGTCAGTGATAGCCCCTCTGTGTGTTCCCTGCAGGCATCTGAGTTCTCAAACTATGCAATCATTCTGATGAACTGTGTAGACTTTTGAAAAAAAATAAAAAAAGACAGGATTGGTGGCACATGCCTTTAATCCCAGCACTGGGAGGCAGAGGTAGGAGGATCACCATGAGTTTGAGGCCACCCTAGAGCAAGACCCTACCTCAAAAAACAAAACAACACAAAAATTAAAATAAAATAAAAACTAAAGGTCAAAAGTTCTTCGGTTTTCTTTTTTTATTATCTATTTGTTTATTAAATTTGCAAGCAGAGACAGAGAGAGAATGGGAATGCTAGGGCCTCCAGCCCCTGTAAATAAACTCCAGATTTATGTGCCACTTGATGCATCCAGCCTTACATGGGCACTAAAGAATCAAACTGGGATTGTTAGGTTTTGCAGGCGAATGCCTTAATGGCTGAGCCATCTCTCTGGCCCTCTTTTTTAAAATAAAACAATTATTGGGAAATAAGTCCTTATATCAATATTCAATGTTTTCTAAGCAAACAAATTTCAACAACTAAATAAGAGAGCCAGGTAATTATTATATTCAAATAGATCAGTCATTATTTCCACGACTAATAGAACATGTTAAATTGCACTTAGATTTGAACTTGCACTTAGTCTCTTTCTGCAGTAATATTTTCCTTTCATCTAGTATCCAATATGCCCAACTGCAAAACTATATTCATACATTATGGAAAAGCAGACATCATAGTTGATATGACTATTTGTTTGTTTTTTTTT
>PVHP010044735.1:0-13961 GCA_004024765.1 Zapus hudsonius | reverse complement strand
AGTTCCCTGAGTCGTGGTGGATGAGTAATAAGTTTGCTTTAAGGTTGTGAGCTTAGGGGTCTTTGTGTCGAAAATCGTTGGTTTCTGTTCCACTGGCTAATCCTGTGTTGATTTAATGGCTGTGGCTGTGGGCTCCTTGTTCATCTCGTCATTCTCTGCGGAGTTCCATTTGGATCCTCCATTGTATGACTGTGGTGGCTCCTCTCTTGCCAGAATCTCAGCTATCAGCCTACGGTTGGTTGGTAGGGTTAGATGGGCCCCAGCTCTCTCGCTGCATCCTGAAAGATACAAACACAATCTCCATCGGAGAGTGAGATCAGTGTAGGTTAACAAATATACACAATTTTAGATTACCTGGATTCGATTTTTAGTAGCCTCCCTGTCAATTGGTCCCATAGTGCATCTTGTCTTGGGAGCCTAAGAGTACGGGATCCGGTGCCTAACGCCCTGAATCCCAAGTTCCAGACAAGGGGACCCCCTCACTAAGTGGAAATTGGCCGAATTGAAAGCTGTTGATTGTCTCCCCCAGGCCCAGGCTCCTCCATTACACAAGTGTTCCTTTCTTGGTTTCAAAGACATAGTTTTTTAGTTCCTGAATTTGTGCTTGTGTTAGTGAAATTTTAATATGAAATAAACATATATATGCCAAATATGTTGACTGGCAAATATGTTGACAAAGAAATGTTCATCTTTTATTCTTAGATTATTTGAAAATTTGTTAATTTTTTTTTTAAATTTATTTAGAGAGAGAGAGAAAGAGAATGGGCACAGCACGAACTCCAGACACATGCGCCCTCTTGTGCATCTGGCTTTATATGGGCACTGGGGAATCGAACTCGGGTCCTTCTGCATTGCAGACAAATGCCTTAACTGCTAAGCCATCTCTTCAGCCCTTGTTACTGTTTTATTGATAGAAATATATATATTTGGTTTTTTGAGGTAGGGTCTGCTCTAGTCCAGGCTGACCTGGAATTCACTATGTAGTCTTAGGGTGGCCTTGAATTCACAGCGATCCTCCTACCTCTGCCTTCCGATTGCTGGGACTAAAGTCATGTGCCACCATGCCTGGCTCAGAACCAGTTTTTTTTAAAAAATATTTTTAAAATTTATTTGCAGCAGAAAGAGAAAGAGATAGAGATAAAGACAGCCAAGATAAAATGAGAATGGGTACACCAGGGTCTTCAGCCACTGCAGACTAACTCCAGATGCATGTGCCACTTTGTGCATCTGGCTTTATGTGGGTTCTGGGGAATTGAGCTGGGGCATCAGGCTTGTAAGCAAGGGCCTTTAACCACTGAGTCATCTCTCCAGCCCAGTAGAAATAGTATTGACTGAAAAAATTTCCTAGGTATTCCAAGTGTATTTCCTTTAAGGTGTGTGTAAATATTCTTAGAAGATTACTGTTGCATGAAATTCTCCTGAGGAGATGCGAACAAATGGCTGGCTATTACCCCAGATAGGGCACAGAGGACAAAATAGTCACAAATAATTTCTTGACTATTTATGCTGATGTGAATTGTAGCATCACTATTACAATGGTGTAAAGCCTCAGTTTAGTTTGCAGCTTAATTGCAAAATGTGGTGCATTGTAACTTTTTTGGTGTGTTCTTAGATTGAATCTATTTACTTTGATTGCATATGTATATTACATATAAAATGTGTATTTTCTGCATACTATAGACATCAAAGCATTTGAGGTATAAAATTAGATGAATGTAAAGTAATTTTGAATGCCAAAATACCTATTAAATGTAGCAGTAGAAACAAATTATCTGGATGGTGCTGAGAGTTATGATTTCTCCCTTCAGCTACCCTGCAGATACTGGGAGGGAGGAAAGCTTTATTGTCATGTTCCTCTAGGCTTGCCCCATGATTTTACAAAGAAATACTTTGCTTACATTTAGTAGTAGTTTGTAACTGCTACTTCTAACACTTGTGTACATGTTTTTGAGTCTCTAAAATATACTGAAGTGTACCCTGGGGGCTTAGAAGAATTCATTGTGTTTTCCCAAGTGGTTAACATCATTCTGGGAACATAGACATTAAATAATTGATAGAATATAGTTTTTAAAAATTGCTTTATTTTCATTCTCCAGACAAGATACCTGTACAGATTCTACTTCCTTGAGAGAGAACAAACAACCAGAAGGTTTGGAGTCAAAACAAGGTACGGATCAAATACTTAGTGTTTGTATAGCATTTACAAATAAAAAATTTTTATGGTGTTCCAACTCACCCTATTTTCAGATAAGGAGCAGAACCATTTATTTGGTCCACAATCAAAAGAGGGAAAAACACATCCTTCCCTCTTTTTACCACTGGAGTAACCTGTATGTTGTGGAGTTGGTTATAGGTGCCCACGGGGAGGTGTTCTCCTAGTTTTAATTCAGTGATTTCTGTTACGCATTTTTAGCTGTAAGACATTGGAAGTATGTTAACTGGATAGCTTTGGGTTGTATGTGGAAAGAGCTGATCATTTTTATAGGATAACTCCCTCTACCCTGTTATTTTTTATTTACTTTCTTCCTTAAAGAAAAAATTTCTTTATTTAAATTAATTTTGGTATAATGAATCAGCTAACAGAAAAAGTGGTACTTTTAATTTTTATTATTTAAGCCTCATAGATTAATAGGCCTATCTTTTAAAAAGTTTTAAAAAATATTTACTTGCAAACAGAGAGAGAGAAAGAGAGAGAGAAAGAGAGAAAGAAATGAGAATGGGCATGCCTCTAGCCAGTGAAAATGTATTCCAGATGCATGTACTGCTTTGTGCATCTGGCTTATATGGGTACTAGGAAATCGAACTTGGGTTGTCAGGCTTTGCAGACAAATGCCTTAACCATGGAGCCATATCTCTAGTCCTTGTCCTATTTTTTTAAACTCTTAATTTTTTTTCAAGGTAGGGTCTCGCTCTAGCCCAGGCTATCCTGGAATTTGCTATGTAGTCTCAGGGTGACCTTGAACTCATGGCTGTCCTTCTGCCTCTGCCTCCATGTGCTAGGACTAAAGGTGTGTGCCACCCTGCCCGGCAAATCTTAATATTCTTTTTTTTAATATTTCATTTATTTATTTATTTGAGAGAATGAGGGAGAGACAGAGAGAGAGAGAGAGACAGAGAGAGAGAGAAAATAAGAAAATGGGCATGCCAGGGCCTCTAGGCACTGCAAAGCACTCCATACCTATGTGCCACCTTGTACATCTGGCTTTATGTGGGCACTGGGGAATTGAACTCAGGTCCTTCTGCTTTACAGGCAAACGCCATAACCACTGAGCCATCTCTCCAGCCCAAATCTTATATTCTTTACTTGATAAAACTCAGTTTCATGGTTTACAAAAAATGTGCATATATATATTTAAGTTGTAAAAGAAATGCATATTCATTGCCAAATATCTATCTTGTTTTTGTTTGTTCCCCCACCTTCCTGAAAGTAGTGTTTCTCTCTCACCTGACGTACAACTGGCTCTGTAGTCCCTGGCTCTAGGTCTATCTTTTAACTGTCATTTTTTGATTCTTTTTTTCTCTATTAGAAACAATTGAAAGTATAAGTTTATATTATTCAAATACCACTTCATGTCTTCCTATTTGTAAAATTAAATTGGATCAGAGAATCTGTTGCAAATAAGAGGATTGAAATACTGGTTAGAGAAGCAACCAGTGTTTGGCTTAAGAAAACTTCTGTAAACCTGCGAGAGTAACTTTGATAGAAAGAAGCAGGTCATAATTTTTTTGGAGGGGTAGAATTTTTTTAAACCTCACTTTGTTACTAATGCCTAGTTAATAAAGGAGAGGAACATAGCATAATTTTGTTATTTAATTTAAAGAGAAAAGATCTAGTGTTTCTTTAATTCTAATTAGTGCAAAGTAGGGCCTAATTCTCTTAGAAATAGCCAGAACAAATTTCACCTGTGTACTAAGCATCTGCAGAGATGTAAGCTTAGGTTCAGAGTCCTCCGCATGTGCTTGTCAGCACTTGTATTGTTTTCATTCAGTGTAAGTACAGTCATATAGCCCTCTTTATGTCCCCAGGCTGCCCTTGAACTCAGGATCCTTCTGCCTCTGGCTCAGGAGTGCTGTGATTAAGGCCCATACTAACACACCCAGTATGCTAGTGTATCTTTCCTTTGTTTCTAAAACTCTGTACCAGATGAGCAAGCAGTATGGTGAGTATGCCATCAGATCTTCTGGGGAAATAATATCATATAAAGAATAAACTAACCCTAGATGAGGCATGCTCCAGGGGAAACGGAGCTAGAAAGTACACTGCAAGTTAGCCAGGGCTGTTTTCTATGGGAAGGTGGTTATCTGATCCCACATTCAGGGACCCAGAGTTATTAAGAACCTCATTGCCAATATCGGTAGCCTGTTTTGTTGTAATTTTCTTCTGATAACTATAATCATTTGAAAACCAGTCATGGAGAAGCCAAGAAGAAGAGAAGAAAACCTCATGTTAGCCAAATGTCACAAAGTGCAGGCCTTTTTTTTTGTTTGTTTTGTTTTTCTAGGTAGGGGCTCGCTCTAGCCCAGGCTGACCTGGAATTCACTCTGTAGTCTCAGGTTGGCCTCGAACTCACGGCAATCCTCCTACCTCTGCCTCCCAAGTGCTGGGATTAAAGGCGTGCGCCACCACGCCCGACTTAAAGTGCAGGCCTTTTGTGCTTCTGACTGTACTACTGAATTAGGTAGGCATCACAAGGCTCAAAGAACACGCTGATTGCACCAAGCAGAGGTGACATAAACCAGAGTGTAGTAATACATAGTACATAGCCTTCCATGGTCATGCTTGCCTAATCTAGAGAAAATTGCTGTATTTTCAACAATTTAAATTGAGTATTATTCATTCTTAACATATAATTGTGCTGTAGAAAATGCTTATTATATTTATGAGGGGCATGGTGGTGCATGCCTTTAATCCCAGCACTCAGGAGGCCGAGGTAGGATTGCTGTGTCCCTACCTCAAACCCCCCCCCCCCATGCTTATATTCTCAGCAATTATTGTTGTAGACAGCTTCTCTCATTGCTGCAGCAAAGAAGCCGACCAAAAGCAGCTTGATGGGAGCAATGGGTTTATTTTGGCTTACGGACTTGAGGGGAAGCTTCATCATGTTATGGAAAAATGGCGTCATGAGCAGAGGGATGGACATCACCTCCAGCACAACACTGCACACAGTGGCAGGAAGGTGTGCCAAACACTGGCAAGGGGAAGCTGGTTTATAACCCCCATAAGCCCGCCCCAACAACATACCTCAAACAAGTTTCTAATATCCAAACTGCCATCAGTTGGGGATCAAACATTCAGAACACAGATCAAACCATGACAATTATAATTTTATATATATGTTACTTACATATTGGTGACTAATCTGTAGAAAATGGTTATATTTTCAACAGTTATAATTGTATATTAGGTATTATTTATAATATATATTGGTGATTAACCTGGAGAAAATGGTTAGAGTCTCAACAGTACACACACACACACACACACACACACACACACACACACACACGTGGAAAAAAAGACACTGAAGAGTTAAAACCATTAGTAAACCTGTGGCATCTGCTGTCACAGCTGCTCTGATGTTACTGTGTCTGTGGTTTCCTCTGCAGACAGGTGGAACAGTCAGAAACCGGTGATAGATGAACAAACAGTGCATTGTGTGACTTGGGGTAATCCTTGAACATTTGTTAAAGGAAGGTGTTCAGGGGTGACCTGTTGGACTTTGCTGACCCAGAACACACATACAGTCTGATCACAAATGCAATCACATTAAGCCCACCTGTAGCCTTCAGCAGAGCTGCGGCCCTCATGACCTCATTTGTCCACACTAAGACGTGTGTGTTTGCTGAGTTTAATCATCTGACTGTGACTATGGAAATTGGGTGAAGAGTAAGATCAGTCAGCATCTCTAAACATTGCTTGTCAATATTGGTCATTTGTGCTCTTCAGGCCATAGGTAAACCAACGCAAAGGAAACCTAGTCATGTTTCTTTAAGTGGGTGGATTACATAGTTGTAACATTTAACTTTAGGGCACGTTACAAGTAAGAAATTTAGCAAGTCACAGCAGTAATATCACTAAAGTTATTTGTAAGGCCCATAAGAAATATTCTCAAAGTTCTTTCCCATATTTCATTTCATTTCTTTTTTTCTTTTTCTTTTTTTTGAGGTAGGGTCTCTCTCTAGTTCAGGCTGACCTGGAATTCACTCTGTAGTATCAGGGTGGCCTTGAACTCATGGCGATCCTCCTACCTCTGCCTCCCAAGTGCTGGGATTAAAGGTGTGTATCTCCATGTTGGGCCCATACTTCATTCATAACAGTTCATCCTCACAAAGTTTTTTAGAAAATGACTATAAATGGAGTAAAATATTAAATGCTTTGTTGCATACTGAAAGTGAATTATACGGAAATTCATTTATGCAGAAATCTTCCAGATAAACACTAGTGTAGCCGAAATCTGAACTAGATTATGAGTAATGACATGAAGCTGAAGCTCCAGGAAATAGAACCATGGATAACCACCCTCTGTCTGTCTGTCTGTCTCTCTGTCTGTCTGTCTCTCTGTCTCTCTCTCTGCCTCCCTTCCTCCGTCCCTCCCTCTCCTCTCCCTCTCCCTCTCCTCCCTCTTTCCATTCTTAATTTTTTAAAAAATATTTATTTGTTTATTTTCTTTATTAAGCAGAGATGAGAGAGAGAGAGAGAGAGAGAGAGAGAGAGAGAGAGAGAGAGAGAGAGAGAGAGAGAGAGCGCGCACCAGGGCCACCACCTTGTGGGTCTGGCTTATGTGGGACCTGGGGAATTGATCCCGGGGCCTTAGGCACTGGAGGCAAGTGCCTTAAACACTGAGCCAACTCTCCAGCCCATCCATTCTTAATTTTTTTTAAGGCAGGGTTTCACTCTAGCCCAAGCTGGCCTCAGATTTACAGCAGTCCTCCTACCTCAGCTGGGACTAAAGATGTGTGCCACCATGACCAGTTACAAAATGAACAAATAATTTATTTTCTATTTGTAGTGTGTGAAACTATGTATGTGGTTCTGTAACTTGTCTTATATACTTAGCTATTCTTGACCACAATGAGCCAGAACATAATGCCCCTGGTGAATGCATTGCTGTTTTAATGGTGTGACCATGAAAGAAAGTTATTGAAGCTTACTGAGTGCTAAAGTAACATTTTCTTTAGGCCAAAATATAAGCAGCATTGAATTTTTGGTCTTTCAGAATACTCATTTTATGCCTTATTGGTATATAATACTGTTAACTTATTTAAATCACTGTTTTTAGTTTTTCAGTTTTTCAAATGCTTGTATTACTTGAGTTAGTTGGTCATGTGACACTCAAGCATATCAATTAGTTGAATCAAGTTGGCATTTCTTTATCTAATATTGGTTGCATTCATCTTCTTGATGGGAAATACCATGTTGGAAACTGTCGTGCTGAGTATCACAGTAAACACTCCACTACTCCAGCAGAGATAGTGAAGAGCTGTAACCCAGACTAACCTGGAATTCACTGTGTAGGAACTCACTGTGGTCCAGGCTGGCCTTGAACTCAGTGGCAATCTTTCTACCTCAGCCTCCAGGTGCTGGGATTTTAGGCATGAGACATTGTGCTAGGCTCAAGGTTGAGATCTAAAGGTTGATTTCTAGAACATTAATGATTGTATTATTAAAAAGATTAAGCTCTGTTTTTAAGATAATTCAGGTTTACTTTAATTTTACAAATTAGTTATTTGTCCTATATTTTGGGAATTAAAAACTCTTCTTTGATGAGGCAAAGGGGAAAAATGTTTTCAAAATATCAAATGCATTTCTACTAATGTAACGAGTTATCCTATAGACTTATGTTTATGAGTAAGTTTGTTTAAAATACTCAGATACTCAAAATTGAGGTGCAAGTTTGTGTTTAAACTGTTTATAACTGAGAGCAAGGTGGTTGTGCAGATCATATTGAAATGTCAAAAGTTCAGCTATTATGTTTACATTACTTCTTGGAGGCTATAATGAGGAAACTACATTAGAAATAGTTGAATATTTAGTGATGAGAAGAGCCAAGGTTCATTGTCCTTATTAAATATTTGAAGAGCTGTTATATAGTAGAGTAATTAATTAATTTTGTATGGTTCGTGAGAGTAAAATGGATTATCATTAGACAAAATTATCATTAGACAAAATTTGGGGTTCATTTTCTTTCAAGTAATCAGTAAATGGGCTGATGGTCCTCCAACACAGGTTGCATAAATCACCACCTGGTGGCGCTGTTGCACAGCGTATTCCAGCCATTGCTTCTGGCCTTGTTCTGTCAAATTGGCAAGTTTTGTAAAGACCACTAGTGCATTGTTTGCAGTTGGGCAGAGTGCTTAGTGTATATTTTATTACATTACTTAATGGAACATTTAAACTTTTTGTATTATCTACATTTTTTTCATATTAGAAGAAAAAAATCCTTGATTTAGTCTTTGGGCAGTTTGATATTTCCTTGAAACATGTTCATTTGAACACAGGTATTAAAAAAAGTAGTATAACCACAACAGTATATAAAATGATCAAAGCCAGTAAAGTATTTACTACATTTTACTTAGAATCTTACACATTAGTTTTTTTCATTTGGAAATTATTCTCATTAGAGAAGCATGAAAATACATATAAAATATGCATATAAGGTTTTGCTTTAGTTAGGTTCAAATCTTGCCATTAACAAATGTATCCAGTTGGCTTGAACATCTCTATTTTAGCCATTGAATTCCTGATTGAGTGCTAGACAGATTTTCTTATTAAAATTTTTATTTAGAGTTTAAATAAAAAAATGGGCTGGAGAGATGGCTCAGCGGTTAAGGCACTTGCCTCCAGTGCCTAAGGCCCCGGGTTCAATTCCCCAGGACCCACATAAGCCAGACCCACAAGGTGGTGACCCTGGTGCGCTCTCTCTCTCTCTCTCTCTCTCTCTCTCTCTCTCTCTCTCTGCTTGAAAATGAATAAATAAAAAAATTTTATTTAGAGTTTTAATACATGAACATACTATATCTGATTGTATTCCTTTCCTATTACCCTCTGTCCACCCTTAACTCCACTGAGCACCCTCTTTCCAAGGCTTTTTCTTTTTTGATGGCTCATTCTTTCTGTCTTAGTCCTCTGTGTCAAAAATGTTGATAGGCTCAGAATTGTGCAGGTCTTATGGAGGTAAGGATGATGGACCACTGTGAGGTCGACTGCACTGACCAGTGCGCTTCTTTTAGGATTATTTTGTTGGGCTTAGAGAATATCTTAGTGGTGGTGTGCCAGCCTAGCATGTGTAGAGTCATAGGTTCGAAACCCCTATAGCATAAAAACAAACAGAAATGTTGATAAAAAGCTTTAAGAAGTTTAAAGATAGGCTCTAATAGAAGAAAGGCATCTTACCAGTGATTAAGCTGTGTAATGGAAGTAGCCAATGAGATCCATTGTCATCAAAGTATGATTATCATACACCTAGAAATGTAGGAAGAAAATGTCATAATTTCTAAAGTAAATAATATAAATTAAAATAAATTTATATTTTTAGTACTTAGTTATTTAAGTGTATATCATTTTCTAAGAAAATAAAATGTGTATGTTGGAGTATGAGTGCTTCAAAATGTTTTCACCAATAGATTGACAGAACATAAAAAAAATAAAGAATTGCATAGAGAATGGAGCATATTGGACAAGAAGGACAAAATTTCTGTGATGCAGTTTTAGTCTCAGAAAGTTCTAGAGTCTATTGTATGGCATTGTCTATATAATAACAAGGTATTTATTGTATGCATGAAAAGTACTGAGAGAATAGATCTTAAATGTTCCACAAAAGAGTAAGTAGGTATGGTGGTGGAGATGTTGATTAGCTTAATTTAATCATTCTACAATGCATATATATATATATCATGTATGTATGTATGTATATATATGCATTCTACAATGCATATATATATATATATATATATATATAGAGAGAGAGAGAGAGAGAGAGAGTGTGTAGGGTTTCACTCTAGGCCAGGCTGACCTGGAACATACTCTGTAGTTCCAGGCTGGCCTTGTACACACAGCAGTCCTCCTACCTATACCTCCCAAGTGCTGGGATTAAAGGCTGCTCCTACCTCAAAAGTGAGGAAAAATTATTGATGATGATTTAATTTTGATTGCTGAATTTTTTCTTGCTTGCTTGCTTTCTTGCATATTCTCTCTCTCTTCCCTCTCTCTCTCCTTTTCCTCTCTCCCTCTTTCTCCCTCCCCCCTCTCCCCTCAGGCTGACCTTGAACTCATGGCAGATCCTTCTACCTCTGCCTCCTGAGTTGAATGAAAGGGTGAAAAGTATTATATTTGGTATGACTAAATATAGATTTTTTTTCTACCTTTTGAAATGTAGGACTTTTCTGTACTAGAAAAAAAATAGGCAAGAATTTTCGATGCCTGATACCCCATGCTTTTTGTTTTGGAGACAGTCTTAGGCTGGTCTTGAACTTGGAATCCTCCTGCTTTAGTCTCTGAGTGCTGGTATTACATCTGGCTTGTTTGTTTTATTGAGAATTAAATTTCTAAAGATTTGGCTCTGTATATTGAGAGAAATATTTAAGTTCTTTACTTTTTTTTTGTCTTTGTAGTGTGTGTGGTGTGATGTTTGTGGTGTGTGCACATGAATGTGTTAATGTTGCATCCTATATACCTGCCTGCAGCACCCAGTGGGTTCACCTGCAGCAGCTGGAGGAGAATGTTGGATTGCTATTTTTCTTGTAACAAAGACTATTACTGATTCTGGAGTTTGCTGTTCCAGAGTCTCAGCAATTCTCTGGTCTCCATTTCCTATAGGACCGGGGTTACAGATATGCAGGGCCTTGCTTAGCTCTTTACATGGTTTCTGGAGATTGGAATTCATGTGGTTTTGGGCCTCCTTCAAGCCTTCATGCTTATGCAGGAAGCACATTTAACTGCTGAGCCTTCTGTCCCACCTAAGTTATACCCATTGTAAGCATTCTAGTCTGCTATACTTCATAAGACTAAAGACATACTATTAAGGCAGTTACTTAAGGGGTTGCACAGTCCAAATAAATCTTTAGCAGGTAATTGTGTCCCATTTGGGAAACTGGGCACTTATCAGCCATTAAATGATCTCCAACCTCAGCTTTCTGAGTAGCTAATATACTACTACCTCTATTTCCTGGCTGATTCTTTATGTAACTTGTACTCATTGGTTCTTCTGAGCCCTTTGGCTTACTTCTGAATTATATTTCTTCAAATGTTGGAGTTGATCTCTGCATCCAGTAAACTAATTGGTGCTAAGTACCAAAAATAGAAAGATAAATAAAAGTATCCCTAACCTGGAAAGAACTTTTAAAAAAATCTTATTGATAGCTTCCATAATTATAGACTGTTGTAATCAACTTTCTCTGTTGCTACGCAAAAGCGGCTTGTGGAGGAATGGGTTAGGCTATGGACTTCAGGGGAGACTCCATCAGTGGCAGGGAAAATGATGGCATGAGCAGAAGGGTGGACATAACCTCCTCCACAGCACTGCAAACAATGGCAGGAAGGTGTGCCAAACACTGGCAAGGGGAAGCTGGCTTATAAGCCCCATAAGCACAGCTCCAGCGAGGTTGTAAAACCCAAACTGCCATCAGCTGAGGATCAGTCAATCAGAACGCATTCATTTGTTTGTGGGGGACACCTGGATCAAACCATGACATAGACCATAAACCATTATGATTCCCTTCCTACTGTTGCTCATATCTCTTCCCCCTCTCAATTAGTCTCTATTTTGTTTGTTTGATATCATCTTTTCTTCCCACTATGTGTAAGTATTATCAGGCATTGCAAAGTCATGAAGATCAAGGCCATTTTGTATCTGGAAGTTTTGTGTTGTGAGCAGGAATTCAGCTTGGGCCATTAGGTTCTGTAGGCAAGTGCCTTAACCGCTGAGCCATCTCTCCAGCCCTGTTTCCCTTTCTTGGCACTGTCTTCACCCTGCCTTCTCAGACCTCTGCGTCATGTTCCCCTTCTTTTCAAGGGCCAGTGCCTAAGCATTCCCTACGAGGTGATCATATGTAGTAGTTTTCACTGACAGCTACTAAGTTCCACAATTTAGACCTTTGCCTTCACTCCCTAACAAAAGGTAACCTTGGCTGGCCTTGAACTCATGGCAGTCCTTCTGCCTCAGACTGCTGAATGCTGAGATTACAAGCATGGACCACTATCCCTGGATCAGTCTAGGCTTCTATCTGCCACTTGCATATCCAGCTTCCTTACTAAATGTCCCATTAATTTTTTAAAGTTAACATGTCCTACAGTAAAATATAGATCTTGCTCTCCCCACTCCTTCCTAAAACAACAAAGTAACAAAAAATTAAATTTTGATTCTTAAGTAGTCTTCTCCTCTCAGTAAGTAGCAGCCACATTCTCCTCAGTGTCTATGCTGAGTATCCCGAGAGCTGTTCTCATTCCTTTTTTGCTTTATTAACTTTGCTCCAAAGCCAACCATATTGCACCTCTTCTCGGCACGTTGTTCTGGCCTTCATTCTTAGCGCACCCTGATCTCCCGTGCCCTGTATTTTCTTCCATACAGCAGTCTGAGTGACTACTTAATGTAAGAATGACCACATTAATGTTCTTACCAAGCATTCTAATAGCTTCTCAGCCCCAAAAAGACAGTCTATGGACCTTCTTCCCTTGAGCTCTGCCATCTTTCAGCACTCCGGCACTCCTGTTCTGCACTGTTGGTTTCCCGCTGCAAGTCACCACATGTCCTCATCAAGTGTTACCTGAGCTGCCGAAATGAATTAGTACTTTCTTTTCTCTTTACAGACTCACAGACCTAGACTTGCACTGGGAATTGGTGTCATGTTTACTGCACTGTGGTTTTGTAGAAGTCTTTGTTTGACAAGCAGAACTCTGCTGCTTAGTTATATGTCTAGTTCACAGCATATCCCAGAATGTAAATGGAAGTCTGTTAGTTGTGACTGTGATATTTAATACTTGTGACTCAAATGTCCACATTTGAGATTTAAATTCATTTATACCAGCAGCAAACCCTTACTTGGATAAGACAAAACCAAACAGCCTCTACTGGTCTACTTCATTCGTTTTTTTTTTTTTGTTTGTTTGTTTTTCAAGGTAGGGTCTTGCTCTAGCCCAGGCTGACCTGGAATTTACTATGTAGTCTCAGGGTAGCCTCCAACTCATGGTGATCCTCCTACCTCTGCCTCCCGAGTGCTGGGATTAAAGAAGTACGCCACCACGCCCAGCTTCACTCATTCTTTTCTTCTATTTACTGGGGAGCTGGTTCCTACCACCTACCACCTGTCACTGTTGCCTGTTGTTTTACTTTGGTATTAACACTGCCCAGTTATCAGTATTTGTTTCCAGGTTGACAAACCTTTGGAGGTGCCTTAGTGTTAATCTGATATGCTCCCTTTCTCTTCCCCTCAGAAGCTGTGGTACTTCTGTTTATTTGTGACTATATCCTTTAAATGCTGAGTTTTATTAGACAAAGGATTATGTCTTAGGTTTCTTTGTTTTCAGTGTTAGTCCATAGGAAGAGAACTTAATAAATAACAATATTACTATGTTTTAAACTATTATTTTATACATGTGCATATGTCTGAGGCTGAGGTAGGAGGATCGCTGTGAGTTCAAGGCCACCCTGAGACTATGTAGTGAATTCCAGATCAGCCTGGGCTAAAGTGAGACCCTACTGTGAAAAAACAAAAAAGATAGAATGATTCTTTCATTCATTTGTCTAGCAGTCTGTCCATCCGACTGTGGAGGATCCAAATGGAACCCCGCAGAGAATGACTGGATGAACAAGGGGCCCACAGCCACAGCCATTAAATCAACACAGGATAAGCCAGTGAGACAGAAACCAATGATTTCGACACAAAGACCTCTAAGCTCACAACCTTAAAGCAGCCTTAATACTCATCCACCACGACTCAGGGAACTATGCGGAAGAGGGGGCGGA
>PVHP010044734.1:0-13975 GCA_004024765.1 Zapus hudsonius | reverse complement strand
AATAAATAAAATATTTAAAAAAAACACAGGGCTGGAGAGTTGGCTCAGCGTTTAAGGCACTTGCCTCCAGTGCCTAAGGCCCCGGGTTCAATTCCCCAAGATCCACATAAGCCAGACCCACGAGGTGGTGGCCCTGGTCTCTCTTTCTCTCTCTCTCTTTCTCTTTCTCTTTCTTTCTCTCTCTCTCTCTCTCTCTCTCTCTCTCTCTCTCTCTCTCTCTCTCTCTCTCTCTCTCTCTCTGTATCTCTCTGATTGAAAATGAATAAATAAAATATTAAAAAAAAAAACACAAGATAGGGCGGGAGAGATGGTTCAGAGGTTAAGATGCTTGCCTGTAATGCCTAATGACCCAGGTTCACTTCCCCAGTACCCATGTAAAGCCAGATGCACAAAGTGGATACATACATCTGGTGCTCCTTCTTTGTTTTTTGAGATAGGGCCTCACTCTAGCCCAGGCTGACCCAGAATTCACAGAGATCCTCCTACCTCCCTGCCTCTAAAGTGTTGGAATTAAAGGTGTGTGCCACCACACCCGGCTAGGATTTTTATTTTCTTCCTTTTGCACACAAATGCCTTTAACTGCTGAGCTGTATCTCCAGCCCCATATTTCCCCCACTTAGAAAAATGTTTTATTTATTTGAGAAAGGGGAGAGAGAGAGAGAGAGAGAGAGAGAGAGAGAGAGAGAGAGAGAGAGAGAGAGAGAGAATGGGCATACCATGGCCTCTTGCCACTGCAAACAAACTCCAGATCCATGCTTGTGGCTTTAGGAGGATACTGGGGAATGGAACCTGGGCCATCAAACTTTGCAAGCAAGTGCCTTTAATAGCTGAACCATCTCTCCGGGACCTTCCTTTATTTTTAAGGCTAAAAAATATTCCATTAGGTGTTCAGATTCTCAGTTTACAATTGAGGTATGTAGTAACTTTCGTTATAAATTGAAGATATTGCCAGGTACACATTTTTGTTTTGGTTTGGTTTTTTTTTTTTTTTTGGTTTTTCGAGGTAGGGTCTCGCTCTAGCCCAGGCTGACCTGGAATTCACTCTGTAGTCTCAGGCTGGCCTCGAACTCATGGTGATCCTCATACCTCTGCCTCCAGAGTGCTGGGATTAAAGACATGAACCTCCATGCTTGGCTTGGAAAAATATGGAACATTTCACGAATTTGCGTGCTCAGGGGCCATGCTAATCTTCTCTGTGTCAATCCAGTTTTAGCTTGTGTGCTGCAGAAGCAAGCACATCAGTTATGTTTAAGTTGAGAGTCCTGGTATGTATTCCAGGCTGGCCTGAAACTCATGGTCCTCTTGCCTTCGCCTCCTGTCTAGGACCCCAGCCCATGGAACTGTGCTCCCGAATTTCAGGTGGGTTTTCCTATCTCCATTAACCTAGTCTAGAAAAGCCCTCACAAACATGCTCATTGATTTATTTCCATGGTGACTCTAAATCCTGTCAATTTGATGATCAAAAGGAACCCTCACACTGTTTCATCTTGGATGGAATCATAAAAGGAAAAAATAAAGTCGCTCTGACTTGGCCTGACTTACCAGTCTGTCAAGTTCCCTGAACTACCACCAATGTATTCAATGTATTCTTTCAATATTCTGGTAGGGGGTTCCCTATCAAGAGTCACCAACCTCTGCCTTACCCTTTTCCCTTCCAGAAGAAGCAGTGGACCTCTCCTTATATCTCATATAGGTCTAGGGTACAATGTTAGGACAAGAATACAGTGCAGGATGAACAAGGCCTCAAAAGGGAAAGGTCAATTTGTCAATATGGAGCAGGGGTGAACAGGACAAAGTCTGGTCCAAGAAGAAGAGCTGGTAATTATTTGTAAATGCTAGATCCTCCATTACTTTGTAAGCCATCAGCTTTCTGGTTTCCTAATGATTTGGGGAGGGGTACAGGAAGAGGGGAATTCAAAACAGCAGTTGCTCAGATCAGAACGATCCCAAAACAAATGAGACGCTTGGACTGTCTTCCTCTGGCTTTTCCTCTTCAAGCTAGTGAGAATCTCCCAGGACTTTTTTTTTTTTTTTTTGGTTTTTTGAGGTAGGGTCTCGCTCTAGTCCAGGCTGACCTGGAATTCACTATGTAGTCTCAGGGTGGCCCTGAACTCACAGCAATCCTCCTACCTCTGCCTCCCAAGTACTGGGATTAAAGGTGTGTGCTACCATGCCCAGCTTAGACGAAATTTCTTGCTGAACTACTCAGCCTGGCCTTGAACTCGTTCTGTAGTACAGGCAGGCTTTGAATTTGTGACCTTCATGTCTCAGCCTCCCCAAAAGTGTGCAGTAAGAGGGAAGAGGTTGGCAACACTAAGTGAGGATCATACAGAGCTGGCACTGGGGCCATCTGGTGGTTCATGTGGCTGCCTGACAGTGGAAAGGCTCATCTACCAATCAGCTCGCCCTGTGATTGAGTGCTGAAAAGCCATCTCTTCTGTGATTGGCATCACAATGCAGACTTGCTTTCAACATTACCCAGTCGCACCTCAAACTGGCAATCTTCTGGCAACACTTTTAATTGCCGGTATTATGGGAATGCGCATGTGTGCAGGTACATGTGTACCTGTGTGCGCAGGCATGTGGAGGCCAGAGGTAGATGTCGAATGTCTTCCTCGATGGTCCTCCCCACTTTTCTTCTTTGAGACCTAGAGCACTGATCTGACTAGACTAGCTAGCCAGTGAGCCCCAGGGGTTCCCTGCCTCCACCTCCTCGGGGCTGAGAGGACTGAGGCACACCACCAGGCCTGCATTTTACATGGGCTCTGGGGATCCAACCCAGGTCTGCATGTGTGTGTGGCAAGCATCTCCCCAGCCCTAAATTCTTTTAAGTTAGCAAAAATGGCTCTTGGGCTGGAGAGATGACCTCAGCAGTAAAGGCGCTTGCTTGCAAAGCCTAATGACCTGGGTTCGATTCCCCAGTACCCATGTAAAGCCAGATGCACAAAGTGGCATATGTAAATAAATAAATAAATAATAGCTAGGTGTGATGGTGCATGCCTTTCACTTGGGAAGCAGAGAGGTAGGAGGATTGCTGTGAGTTTGAGGCCACCCTGAGACAACATAGTGAATTCCAGGTCAGCCTGGGCCAGAGTGAGACCCTACCTCGAAAACCAAAAATAAATAAATAAATATTTTTGTTGTTTTTTTTTCCTACCTCTACCTCCCAAGTGCTGGGATTAAAGGCATGCGCCACCACGCCCGCCTTAAATATTTTTTAAAATGGGTCTCATTATGGCATTTTTATTCATATGTGTCACCATTCTTTGCTGTGGTCCACCTTCTTTCTCCACTGCCCTCTTCTGTGACCTGTGGGAAATGTCGGAGGACAGAATAGTAGGTGTTGAGGCTGAATGTGCAACAAAAGGGCAAAGTTTGAGTCAAATGGACAAATATTTGTAGAAACGACATCCCTTACTGATCACAGGGAAAAGTTCTCTGTCCTCATAGGACAGAGAACTGGGCACAACAGGAACAACCGTCTCACTTCTCAACCATTGGACTATGCGGTAATTTGGGGCCTATAAGTGGGCATAAAACAGGGAAGTTCCTGTGATCTGAAAGTGAGAGACCAAGTGGGAGCATTTGGGGTTTTCTGGGCTATAGTTCTCAGCCCTTAAGAAGGGAGCAACTTGGAGGTAGGTGAAGGAGGTGAAGGAGGCTTGAGCTCCTTTCAGCCCTCAGAGAAATAGTCAGCATGTTTTGGATTTCTTCTCTTTCCAGGGCCCTCTGCTCCTGACATGCCTAGCCCTCGCCTCATCGTCGTGATATTTCTTTGCTATTTCCTGCTGCACCCTGTGGATGCCATGTCAGATTCCCAGCAGACGAGTGTCTCCACGATGCACCTTGCCTCGGCCTTGGTGTCCCAGCTGCCCTCCTCAGACCCCTTGTCTTGCCAGGCCCTGCTCCCAAAGTCCCTGCCTGGCTTCACTCACATGTCCCCTCTCTCCAAGTTCCTTATAGGCCTGGCTCTAAGGAGTGCCCTGGAGGAAGCTGGCTGTCAGACGGATGCCTGGGCCCTGCAGCTTCAGCTCTACCGCTTGGGGGGTGTGGAGGCTACACAGGTCCTCATCCACCATCTTCAGGGACTTCAGAAAGGCAGAAGCCCCCGATGGCGAGTGTCGGTGGAGGCCCTGGCCTCTGCGCTTGCGCTGTTAGGCCGGGACCAGCCAGGGCCAAAGAGAGCCCAGCGTTCCCTCTCCAGTGTGGACTGTGAGAATGAGCAGGAACAGGGGGTGCACAATGTTGTCCAGCTGTTGCCAGCGGTAGGAGCCTACTACAACCTGGGCACAGCTTTGTATTATGCCTTTCAGAATTGTTCCGACAAGGCCAAACAACGGGGCCAAGAAGGGGCCATAGATCTGGGTTATGACCTTCTGGTGACCATGACAGGTCTGTCAGCAGGGCCCGCAGGTGTAGCCATCAGTGCTGCACTTAAACCAGCATTGAAGGTTGGGGTCCAGCGGCTGATCCGATATTATTATGATGAGAAAGAGGCAATCACTTCTCAGCCGGAGGCCAGCTTGTGGGTCACCTCGGATGTAAGGGACTTGGAGCAAACAACTACCAGTGGCCCCTTGGTGCCAGAAGTCGTAAGTTCAACTTCCTACTGGGGGTGGGCCTTATTCACGAGCTACGGCTAGCATCTTGGGGCTGGTAGTCCTGGACTATAAAAGAACAAATAAATTGGATATTCTGACAAAGCTCTCTCATTTGATACACTCAAAATCCCAATCCGAGATGACGGTGAATCCAAATTTCTTTTTTTTGGTTTTTTTGTTTTGTTTTTTGTTTTTCGAGGTAGGGTCTCGCTCTAGCCCAGGCTGACCTGGAATTCACTGTGTATTCTCAGGGTGGCCTCGAACTCACGGTGATCCTCCTACCTCTGCCTCCCGAGTGCTGGGATTAAAGACGCGCGCCACCATGCCCGGCCTCCTCCTCCTTCTTATCCCAAAAATTAGAAATTCTGGCACCGCCCCTTCGAATCCCACGGGTTTCGTTTCTGGGACGCTTGCAGCGCAGCTTCCAGAAAGTCAGCTGCCCAGGCTCGGCTCTGACAACTCACGGCCCCGCCCCTCGCGAGTAGGCGGGCTCTAGCGCGGCTTCGGCTTCTCCACCAATCACGGAAGGCGGAGGTGTGTCTGGCGCTTCTGGCCCCTCCCTGCGAGAGGGCGGGGTGTGCTGTGGCCAATGGGATCACGGCCGGGGGAGGGCGTGGCTGAGTGTCCCGGGTGCCGCCCTCGGGACCCCGGAACGCGGCTTCTGCCTCAGTGACACGCCACGTTCTGTCCGAGGCCGGGTTTGAGGATTGAAGTCCGAGCGGAGCCTGTGGTGCCGAGAGAGAGGTACGGGTCCCCAGAAGGGGTGGGAGGCCTCTGGGAAGGGCGACAGTCCTCAGGGTTCCTCTGTCCTTTAGTTGACGGAGCTCCTCTGCTCCAGCTCAGCCCGGCTCCCCAACCTGACGCCCGCCTCCAGCCCGAACCCGGCCTTGCTGCATTATTTCTGATCCTCGGGGTGGGGGCTGGGAGGACACGCCGAAGATGTACTTCCTTATTTGTTATCGAAAAAGTGTAAGCCGGGCCGGGGAGATGGCACCGTGGTTAAAGGTGCTTGCTTGCAAAGAGTAAAGGTCCGCGTTCGATTCCCCAGTACCCACATGAAGCCAGAGGCACAAAGTGCCACAGGTGTCTCGAATCAAGCCGCAGTAGGAGGTCTGGCATACACATTCTCTCTTTTTCTCTCAAATAAAATATTTTTTAAAGCATAAGGTACTGAAAGGTCAAACTGTATATGTACAGTTACACACAAAGTCTAGTTCATTTCAGTAAAGCTTAAGAGTTCAAAATACTTGCCTAAGTTAGAGAGAGTTGGAGAAAGCATGGTGTTGCATCCCCTAACCTCAGTGTGCAGTCCAGTTGAAAAGACTAGATTTTTGTTATTTAAATCTCACAATTGGTCCCTTCTTTAAGAGCAGCCATTTAATTCCTGAAGAACTAAGATATTTTCTTTAATTCGTTATTGTTTTTAAAAATATTTTTATTTATCTATTTGCAAGCAGAGAGAGAAGACAGAATAGGCATGCCAGCACCTTCAGTTGCTGGAAACGAACTCCAGATGTATGTGCCTCTTTGTGCATCTGGCTTTATGTGGGTACTGGGAATCAAACCCTGGTCATTAGGCTTTGCAGGCAAGCACCTTAACAGGCTCAGCCATTTCTCCAGACCCATTGTCTTTACAGTTTATTTTTTATTTTTTAAAAGTAAACTATAGATATATAGTTTTAAAAGATCAGGCATGGGGCTGGGCATGGGGCTCCATAGAAGAGCACTTACCTAGCCTAAAGGAGGAGCCCTGGGTTTGCTCCCTAGCACACTCAAAAAAATCAAAAATTACTTAAAAGGACTGAAATAAATTTTTTAAAAATTTTATTCATTTTCAAGCAGAGAGATGAGAGAGATGTGTGTGTGTGTGTGTGTGTGTGTGTGTGTGAGAGAGAGAGAGAGAGAGAGAGAGAGAGAGAGAGAGAGAGAGAGAGAGAGAGAGAGAGAGAGAGAATGAACCAGGGCACCACCTTGTGGGGTGGGTCTGGCTTATGTGGGTCCAGGGGAATTGAACCAGGAGCCTTAGGCACTGGAGGCAAGTGCCTTAACCGCTGAGCCATCTCTCCAGCCCATAAAATTTTTTTGTTTGTGTTTTTTGAGATAGGATCTCAATCTAGCCCAGGCTGACACCTAGCACTCACTCTGTATTCCAAGACTGAACTTGAACTCACAGTGATCCTTCTACATCTGCCTCCTGAGTGCTGGGATTAAAGATATGTGCCACCATGCCCAGCTGAAATGAATATATATATATAATTTTATTTATTTGCAAGCAGAGAGAGAATGGGTACACCAGGGCCTCTAGCCACTGCAAACAAACTCCAGATGCATGTGCTACTTTATGCATCTGGCTTTACTTGAGTACTGGGGAATTGAACTGGGGGAATCATTAGGTTTTATAGGCAAGTGCCTTAACTGCTGATCCATCTTTCTACCCCTGAAATGAAAATTTTAATATCTTACCCAATCCCTTCTCTTCCCTGTTCATACTTTCAGAGAAAGTTCAGCTCATATTAATTCATATTATAATGGAAAAGACTTCTACCCTCAAACATTTTTTTTTGTTCTGTAGTAAAATCATATGAACATTTTAGAACACAGATGTGTATGGGTTTTTTTGTTTTTGGTGTTTTTTTTTTTTTTTTTTTTGGTTTTTCGAGGTAGGGTCTCGCTCTAGCCCAGGCTGACCTGGAATTCACTCTGTAGTCTCAGGCTGGCCTTGAACTCATGGTGATCCTCCTACCTCTGCCTCCCAAGTGCTGGGATTAAAGGTGTGCATGCCCGACGTGTATGGGTTTTGTTCTGTTCTTTTAGGTTCAAGCTGCAGTAAATTTTAATTTCCATAATAGACATGAGATGTCAGTGGGCAGGGAAAGGTGAGGAAAGATGCATGACACATCCTGCTTTGTGACAGCCAAAAGTTTTATGTGAAATTTCCAGATGTTCTAAAGGTTTATAATCCACAAGGGGGATTAGAGATGAACAGAGGTGATAAAATGCCATGCTTTTACAGATTGAATTACTCTTTGTATGTTATTTAGATACATCTGGAATCAAACTCCTCCTTCCTCAATGGTGGGCAGTTTGTAAGGTGTACTTCCTTATCTCCAAGGTTGAAAGTTATGGGAGAGGGCTGGAGAGATGGCTCAGCGGTTAAGGCACTTGCCTCCAGTGCCTAAGGCCCTGGGTTCAATTCCCCAGGTCCCACATAAGCCAGACCCACAAGGTGGTGGCCCTGGTGCTCGCTCTCTCTCTCTCTCTCTCTCTCTCTCTCTCTCTCTCTCTCTCTCTCTGCTTGAAAATAAATAAATAAAATAAAATAAAATAAAAAAAAGAAAGTTATGGGAGAAAGGATTTATTGAAGCTACAGATCCAGGGGAAGTTCCATAATGGTGAAAGAGACTGGCCCCCCTTTTCACAGTCAAAACAGAGAGAGAAAAACCCATCACCAGCACCACAAACACAATAGCAAACAGGCAGGGGAAACAGAGAGATTTCTTTCCCCTTTCTATATCCTTAGGACAGGGTCTTACAACCCTATCCCAGACTTGTTGGCTTCCTGAGTCTCTGGAATTTCCTTCCTGCACTGTCTTCCCAAGAAAGGATGTTCATTTCTAGCTCTTTTGAGCTTCCTTACATCCCACCCCCTACTGAGAGTGTGGCTGCCTTCCTGTGAACAACATCCAATATTACTAAAAAGGCCAAGTTGGGCTGGAGAGATGGTTCAGTGGTTAAGGCACTTGCCTCCAGTGCCTAAGGCCCCTGGTTCAATTCCCCAGTACCCACTACCCACATAAGCCAGACCCACAAGATAGTGGCCCTTGTGCTCTCTCTCTCTCTCTCTCTCTCTCTCTCTCTCTCTCTCTCTCTCTCTCTCTATCTGCTTGAAAAATGAATAAATAAAATATTTTAAAAGGCCAAGTTGACAACAAAACTTAACCATCACAAGTCCACCTCTTGTTAACTTGACATCAAACCATATCTCCTTACATCATACTTAATTTCCAAATGAAGACAGTAACAAGATTATAATTCCACCTAATATGATATAACTATCTCATGTATAACCAGAAACACATAATTTTCCCCCAACAAACAGCAAGGTCCCTTAAATTTCAGTTCTGTGAAATCAAAACATTTTACCATATAATGGCACAGAGTAAACATTTCTAACTGCTATTAGCATAACAAAGAGAGACTGGACCATTGCAAACTCAACCATTAGGCAAACATCAAACATCTGCAGATCAAGTCCAATATCACAACCAATGACTGTCTCGGGATTTTCCATTTCTGTCCCTCCAGCTTGGCTGAGTAGCTGGGAAAAACTTCCATCCTGAGCCAACAGTGCTCCATGGTAGCCCTTGTACAGTCTTAGTATGTCCAAAACATTTTCAGATCTCCATTGCAAATGATAGTCCATCTTTCCATTGGCTTCACTTGCTGATCAGGGACTTCATTCCCTGTTCCATCTGAACATTTCAGGTCTCCATTGCAAACCATGGTTCATTTTCCAATGGCTTCACTGGCCTATCAGGGACTTTATCCCCTGTTTCATATACTGCATCTCAGCAGCAGCTCCTGAAACTGTATGCATTTCATGACCCTCTCCATGCATGCATTTCTCATGCTTCCAAAAGCAACCCAGGTATGTAGGACACAGCCATGTTGTTAATTCAGGGATGAAATAAACCTTGAAGAGCAGAATCCTTCCTTTCAGCTATCTTCTTTCAAAAGACTTTGCAGTCTATCATTCAGCCCTTCATGGGTGGAAACACATCAGGCATCCGTTCCATTGCTTCAATGTAGAGCATTTAGGCTATCTTCTTTAGGATTGCTAATGTGTTGACAATAGCAGCTTCAGTAACCTAAAGCCAGGCTCTGTGCCAGTAAATTAAACTTGCTTTGAGTTTTTTCCAACCTTAAGTCTTAAATTCTCAGTTCCATATCATTAGCCAAACAGTCCATTATTTAAATTCAACCTTGATCAAACTCTCTGTGCATGGACAATGGAATGCAGCTAGTTCTTACTCCAGTAACATAGGACTAATAATGTTCTCTGCAGTCTCTCCTTCCCTGTAAAAAGCTCATAAGCCAAGCCTCCAAATACAATTTTCTCTGCAATTAGCACTTTCAAATTCTCACCAGAATAATTTGATTTACTGATCTGGAAGGTATCTTCAGTTACAAGTACCAAGTATATGTCCATTCTTCTAGCATACAGGTTCCAGAAGACCAAAATCCACATGGTCAGATTCATCTCAGCCAATATCACCCCACTCCTGGTACCAAAACTATCATAGTCAGCTACATGCCACTGGGATGAATCTCCAAACCAGGTACAATTATGGGAGAAAGGATTTATTGAAGCTACAGATCCAGGGGAAGTTCCATAATGGTGAAAGAGAATGGCCCCCCTTTTCACAGTCAAAACAGAGAGAGAAAAACCCATCACCAGCACCACACACACAATAGCAAACAGGCAGGGGAAACAGAGAGATTTCTTTCCCCTTTCTATAGCCTTAGGGCAGGGTCTTACAACCCTATCCCAGACTTGTTGGCTTCATGAGTCTCTGGAATTTCCTTCCTACACTGTCTACCCAGGAAAGGATGTTCATTTCTAGCTCCTTGGAGCTTCCTTAATCCTGCCCCCTACTGAGAGGGCAGGTACCTTCCAGTAAGGATCAGCAACCCACCCAAGATTACTAAAAAGGTCAAGTTGACAACAAAATTCAACCATCTGTCATAGTCAGCCACTGGGATGAATCTCCAAACCAGGCACAATTTTGGGGAGGAAAGTATTTATTGAAATAGCAGATCCAGGGGAAGTTCCAAAAATGAAGGAAAAGGCTAGTCCACTTTCACAGATCCAAGCAGAGAGACAGAGGCCCAGCACCTCCAAAGCAAGCTACACTCCAAAGCAAGCAAGCAACTCTGTAGCACACTGTAACTCACAAACAGCAGGACTGCCAGACTTGAGCTCAGGCTGCTCTTTGCATATGTATCCCTGGAATTTTGCATCCAATTTAGAAATACCAGACCCTCAGAGGCAAGGCCAAAGTGACATCTCTTCCAGCCAGAAGGCTGGAGACAATTCACAATCTTTAATAAACTTTTGATTCTATTGGGGGACATTATTCAAACTACCACACCATCCAAGTCCCTAAAAATGCTTCATTAAAGAAAAAAAAGGTGTAATGATCAACAAGATCATAAATATTCAAGGCCAATTCTGATCTTTACATTATTCTAGCTTAACAAAAAAAAACCAATTAGAATAAATTAATTGAAAGAGGTAGAGGAGCCGGGCGTGGTGGCGCACGCCTTTAATCCCAGTACTCAGGAGGCAGAGGTAGGAGGATTGCCATGAGTTCAAGGCCACCCTGAGACTACATAGTGAATTCCAGGTCAGCCTGGACTAGAGCAAGACCCTACCTCGAAAAACCAAAAAAAAAAAAAAAAGAAAGAGGTAGAGGAAATAAGATAGTGGAAACATTATCTTTCATCCCAGCACTCGGGAGGCAGAGATAGGAGGGTCACCATGAGTTTGAGGCCAGCTTGAGCTGTAAGAGAACCTATCTCAAAGAAAGAGAAAAGAACAGAAAGCCGTGACCCACTTTTATGAGACTTATCAGAAAGGTAAAATTCTAATATATATATAATATGTTATATTATATATATAATATATATTTGGTTATTATATATAATATATATATATTTGGTTTCCTACCTCTGTCTCCTGAGTGCTGGGATTAAAGGTGTGTGCCACCATGCCCAGCTAAAAATATTTTTATGTATTTGTGAGCAGAGAGAGATATGGTGTATTAGGGCCTCTTGTTATGACTTTTTGACATGAGCACTGCGGACTCGAACCCAGGCTGGCAAGCTATGCAAGCAAATGCCTTTAACTGCTGAACCATTTTCCTAGCCCCCAAGAAAGGTAACATTTAAATAAAACTTAAGAATGAGAAAATATTAGCCAGTTGTGGTGCATGCCTTTAGTTCAAGCACTCGGGAGGCGGAGATAGAAGAATCACTGTGAGTTGGAGGCCAGCCTGAGACTACATAGTGAATTCCAGGTCAGCCTGGGCTAGAGTAAGACCCTACTTCAAAAAACAAAATATATATATATTAGAAACACTTAAGTTGGGTAATGAGTACATGAATAACCCTTGTACTATTCATTCTAAATTAAAAAATATTTTATTTGCAAGGAGAGAGAGAGAGAGAGATTGGGCATGCCAGGGCCTCTTGCCACTCCAAAAGAGCTCCAGATACATGTGCCATTTTGTGCCTCTGGCTTTATGTGGGTACTGGGGAATTGAACCCATTTTGTCCGGCTTTGCAAGCAAGCATCGTTAACTGCTAATTCATCTCTCTAGCCCTCATTCTACATTTGTGTGCATATATATATATATATATATATATATATATATATATATATATATATATATATGTTTGTTTTTCAAGGTAGGATCTTACCCTAGCCCAGGCTAACCTAGAATTCATTCTGTAGTCTTAGGGTGGCCTCAAATTCAGGCAATCCTCCTACCTCTGCCTCCCAAGTGCTGAGATTAAAGGCATGCACCACCATATGGGCTTTTTTTTTTTTGTGAGTAGGGCCTCACTGTAATCCAGACTGACCTGGAACTCACTCTGTAGTCCCAGGATGGCCTTGAACTCACAGCAGTACTCCTAACTCTCTGCCTCCTGAGCACTGGAATTAAAGGTGTACGCCACCACACCTGGCTTTTTGTAAATATTTTTTTTTTTTTTTTTGGTTTTTCGAGGTAGGGTCTCACTCTAGTCCAGGCTGACCTGGAATTCACTGTGTAGTCTCAGGCTGGCCTCGAACTGACAGTGATCCTCCTACCTCTGCCTACCAAGTGCTGGGATTAAAGGAGTGCGCCACCACACCCGGCTGCTTTTTGTAATTTTTTGAGACAGAGTCTCATGTCATCCAGGCTGGCTCGAATTTACTGTTTCTGATGATGTTTTTTTTTAAAAAAATATTTTATTTATTTCTTTATTTGAGAGAGAGAGAGAGAGAGAGGCAGACAGAGAGGGACAGAGAGAATGGGCACACCAGGGCCTGCAAGCCACTGCAAATGAACTCCAGATACATGGGCCCTCTTGTGCATCTGGCTTTACATGGGCACTGGGGAATCAAACTTAGGTCCTTTTGCATTGCAGGCAAACGCCTTAACCACTAAGCCATCTCTTCAGCCCATGAAGATGTTCTTGAAGTGCTCACAGTAACATGCTTGTGCTACCATATCCTGCTCTTCACTCTACTTTTGTGTGTTTGAAAATTGCAATTAAAACAAAAGGGTCAGGGTTGGAGAGATTGCTCAATGGTTAAGGTGTTTGCCTGCAAAACCTAAGGACCCAAGTTCAGTTCATCAGTAGCCACATAAAACCAGAGGCACAAAGTGGCGCATGCATCTGGAGATTATTTGCAGTGGCTAGAGGCCTTGGTGTACCCATTCTCTCTGTGTGTGTCTATCTCTGCTTGCAAATAAGTAAAAATATTTTTTAAAGGCTTACTATTAAATAGTATTCCCTAGAATAGTTTGCACCAAACTATAATAGTAGTTGCTTTTGGAGAGGAATGCTGGACTAAGGAGTGAGGGAGGACAGGGAGCAAGGTTGGGAGTGGGGTCAATGTAAACTTTAATATTTTCTGCATGCTTTTGACTTGTATAGCTTGAACATTTTGATAAATAATCACATATGCCAGGTGTGGTGGTGTACGCCTTTAATCCCAGTACTTGGGAGGCAGGGACAGGAGGATCACTGTGAGTTCAAGGCCACCTTGAGACTACATAGTGAATTCCAGGTCAGCCTGGTCTAGAGGGAGACCCTACCTTGAAAAAAAACAAACAAACAAACAAAAAAAAAATCCCACATAGCTGGGCTTGGTGACTGTTGAGTTATCTTCTTGCTGCTGGGATAAACACCCAACGAAAAGCACCTGATGAGAGGAAGGGCTTTTTTTTTTTTAAATTTTGACTGATAGTCTCTAGGTGAATGAAGCTCAATGATGGCAGAGAAAAGATGGTAGAGCAGAGGCTGGACATCGCCTCCTTGTGACAGCAGGTGGAAACAGCAGCAAAAGAGCAAGCCCAACTCTGGCCAGGGGAAGCTGGCTATAACACCCCTCTGTCCACCCCAAACAACACACCTCTTCCAGCAAGGCTCCACCACCCAAATTGTCACCAGCTTGGGATCAAGCATTCAGAACACATGATTTTATGGGAGGACATCTGATTCAAACCACCACAATGGCTCATGCCTATAATCCCAGCACACTGAGGCAGGATTGCTGTGAGTCTAAATTACAGAGTGAAACCCTGTCTCAAAAAAAGGAAAGG
>PVHP010044733.1:0-13931 GCA_004024765.1 Zapus hudsonius | reverse complement strand
CTCTCTCTCTCTCTCTCTCTCTCTCTCTCTCTCTCTCTCTCTCTCTCTCTCGCATCTCTCTGCTTAAAATGAATAAATAAAAATATTTAAAAAAAAAAAAAAATTTTAATGGTCATATTAAAATATATATATATACATATATATATATATATTATTTCCAGGCATGGTGGAGCACACCTTTAATCTCAGTACTCAGGAGGCAGAGGTAGGAGGATCACCGTGAGTTCAAGGCCACCCTGAGACTACATACTGAATTCTAGGTCAGTCTGGGCTACAGCGAGACCCTACCTTGAAAAACCAAAAAAAAAAAAAAAAAAAAAAAATTTACAGAGAGAAATAGAAGAGAGAGAAAACAGGCATGCCAGGGCCTCTAGCCATTGCAAAACAACTCCAAATGCATGAGCCACTTTGTGTGTCTGGCTCACGGGTATCGAGGAATTGAACCTAGGTCATTAGGCTTTGCAGGCAAGTGCCTTAACCGGTGATCTATCCCTTCAGCCCATGGTGATGACTTTCTAATTGGATGTCAGATTTACAAAGGATAATTGGGATTCTCAGCAGCCTTTTTTATTTATTTATTTTTTTGGTTTTTCAAGGTAGGATCTCTCTAGCCCAGGCTGACCTGGAATTCACTATGGAGTCTCAGGCTGGCCTCGAACTCATGGCTATCCTCCTGCCTCTGCCTCCCGAGTGCTGGGATTAAAGGCGTGTGCCACCACGCCCAGCTCAGCAGTCTTTTCTAATACAAACTGCTACTTTTCCCTAATTTTCCTATTCTCGTCACATGGGGCTCAGCTCCATTGAACAAGGGCCCTGCTTTTCCTACCTGGTCGATGAGAAGGATGGTAAGGCATGGGGCAGGGTGGGCACCAAGGTGCCAGGCACTGGCACGGTACCTTTATCGCCTGCTAGAACACCCTCAGAGATGTAACTTGGTTTCTTTTCTTAACCTGTTTGTGAGCGGGTCTGGCCCTCGTGCCCTCTGCGAGTGTGGGGAGCTGGGAGGCACCCTCCCCCTCCCTGGCAAGGCTCTTCAGGGGCAAGGGGTTATTTCTGGGCTCCTGGTCCAGGGAAGTGATCTGAGAAACAGGCATGGAAATCTTCCAGGCTGAGCCGCCCCGACACCCCACTAGGACTGGGTAACTGGAAACTTCTCTTGGCCAGAGAGACAGTTGGCCAAGCCCGCAGCTCCTGCACTGCACATCTCTGCATTTCTGTTCCTGGAGAGGCTGCAGACTTGAAGGGGTCCCGTCTGTCATGTGGTCATGAAGCCCCTGGAGAAGGGGAGAGTCGTTGGGGACACCTGCCTGCCAGCCTCCCTCCCCCTCCAGGCGGGAAGCCACCCCAGCACACCTGGCACCCAGGGCCTGGGAACACATGGAGCCTGAAGCCCCCAGGCAGCCGGGGAGGGCAAGGGGTCCCCACTAAGGGTCAGGGGAGGGCAGGCAACATAACATGGTGATTAAAACAACCCTTCTGGCATTGGGGGTAAGGCTGGCAGGAGAATAAAAACACTGAGGAGTCAGGAAGAAATAAACTTCTATAGAAAGGAAGTGTTTCAAAACTTCTGGGGTCAGGAAGGATTATTCAGCAGCTAATCCCCAGGTCATTAATTAGCTCTTTGGAAAACCTATGTGCCTTCCACGTACAGCCTTCACTATAGACCAAAATTAGCTCTTAGTGGAGTGAAGGTTGGGGTGTGTGAGATTAAGCCATATACACCCCAAAAGATAATAGGTTTGTTGTTGGAGTTTTGGAGGGTTTTGTTTGTTTTTGTGAGACAGGGTCTAACCCTATAGACTAAACTGGCCTGAAACTCAAGGCAATCCTCCTGCCTCCGCCTCCCAAGTGCTGGGATTACAGTCATGACCCATCATGTCCACCTCCAAAAAGACAACAGAAATGAGAACAGAGTCAGGCATGGTGGCTCATGCCTTTAATTCGGTAGGAGGTAGGCTTGCTGGAAGTTCGAGGCCAGCCTGGGGGGCTACAGAGTGAGTTCCAGGTCAACCTGGGCTAGAGAGAGATCCTACCTTGAAAAAACCAAAAACATGCCAGTATGTGGTGCACTTCTTTAATCCCGGCTCTCTGAGGTAGGAGACCTGAGTAGTGAGTTCGAGGCCAGCCTGGGGGAACTATAAAGTGAGTCCTAGGTCAGCCTAGGCTAGAGTGAGACCCTACCTCAACCCCTCCCCCCAAAAATGCAGATGGCTTAGTTAAGGTGTTTGCCTGCAAAGCAGAAGGACCCAGGTTCAAGTCCCTAGTGGCACGTGTCTGGAGTTCGTTTGCATAGGCTGGAGGCCCTAGTGTGCCCATTCTCTCTCTCTCTCTCTATCTGTCTCTCTCTCTCTCAAATAAATAAGTAATATATATATATATATATTTTTTTTTTGTTTTGTTTTGTTTTGTTTCTCGAGGTAGGGTCTCACTGTAGTCCAGGCTGACCGGGAATTCAATGTGTAGTCACTTCAGGGTGGCCTCGAACTCACAGCGATCCTCCTACCTCTGTCTCCTGAGTGCTGGGATTAAAGGCGTGCGCCACCACACCCGGCTCAGTAAAATATTTTTTAAACATTTTAAAAAATATTTTATTTATTCATTTTCAAGGAGAGAGAGAGAGAGAGAGAGAGAGAGAGAGAGAGAGAGAGAGAACCAGAGCCACCACCTTGTGGGTCTGGTTTATGTGGGTCCTGGGGAATTGAACCCAGGGCCTTAGGCACTGGAGGCAAGTGCCTTAACCGCTGAGCCATCTCTCCAGCCCAGTAAAATATTTTTAAAAGACTTAAAAAAAAGAAATGCCAACAGATTAGTTCTGTGGCATACAATAACTAAGCAAATCTTAAAAAAAAAAACTAGGTTTGAAAAAAGTGGCCCCAGCCGGGCGTGGTAGCGCACTCCTTTAATCCCAGCACTCGGGAGGCAGAGGTAGGAGGATCACCGTGAGTTTGAGGCCAGCCTGAGACTAAAGAGTGAATTCCAGGTCAGCCTGGGCTAGAGCGAGACCCTACCTCAAAAAAAAAAAAAAAAAAAAAAGAAAAAGAAAAAGAAAAAAGTGACCCCAATGTGGTGGCACAAGCCTGTCTCCTCAGCACTCAAAGGGGAGAGGATCAGGAGTTCAAGGCCAATCTTGGCTGCATGAGACAAGAAAAAAAAAAAAAGACCAGTTATCTGGAACCAGTGAAGCCGCCAACTGTGCCAGCTGTGTGACCTTGGGCAGGTCACTCAATCTCTCTGAGCTTCAGTCACTCCCACTTGTGAAATGGAATTCTCACGTAGCTGGTGGAGGCCAGAGACTGGGGAAAGAACAGAGAGGGTGGGCACCCAGCTTCTGGGGTGGGAGTGGCACTTGAGTTCCCAGCCCCCCTCCACCCCTCCCCAGGGAGGACTGGGCTCAGGGGTGCAGCTGAGGTGCAGCTGGTAGTGTGTCCTGGGAGACAGTGTGGGGAGCCTCCTCCCCTAACCCACACCTCAGGCCTGCAGCTGGGTCCTGCCTCTCCTGGCTGGGACATGGCGGGGCCATGGCTGCTACTTCTTCTGTCCCTCGGGTGTCCAGCCGTGCCCACAGGTGAGTCCACCTTGCTTCCCTCTCTGTCCGCTATTGTCCAAGCCCATCCCCTTGGAGAAGGACCTCTCCAAGATGGGTGAGCCGTAGGAGGTAAGAGCCATTGAGGGCTTCCTGGTGGGTCTCATGACCCCTTCCCGTGGCCCCCAGGCTCGGGGACCCCAGGTCCTGCTGTCCTGGAGCAGTGCCTGTCTGGTGGTGGCATGGGCCTAGAGTCCCAGTTACTCAGGAGGCTGAGGCAGGAGGATGGAAAGTTCCAGACCTACCTGGACTGCAGAGTGAATTCAAGGCCAACTTAGGCAACAACAGTGAGGCTCTGTCTCAAAATAAAAAGTAAACTGCCATGGTGGAGCACGCCTTTAATCCCAGCTCTCGGGAGGCAGAGGTAGTGAGTTCAAGGCCAGCCTGAGTCTACATAGTGAATTCCAGGTCAGCCTGGGCTAGGGCGAGACCCTAGCTTGAAAAACAAAAGCAAAAACCAAAACCACAAAAAGGAAGAAGAGGAATAAGAAACTCAAAACCCCAGCCTTGGAGCTGGAGAGATGGCTCAGTGGTTAAGGTGCTTGCCTGCAAAGCCCAAGGATCCAGGTTTGATTCCTCAATACCTACGTTAATCCAGATGCACAAGGTGGCGCATACACCTGAAGTTCATTTGCAGCTGCTAGAAGCCCTGGCAGGCTTAGTCAGCCTCTCTCTCTCTTCTTTTTCTGCTTTCAGATCAGTAAATAAACAAACAACAAAACCCAGCCTCCCATGAGATTCTGCCCGATGTAGTCCATTAAGGCGCATGCTCTCCTCTCTTGCAGGCTCCGTTGGCCAGCCCTTCCCTTCCCTGGCCCCACCTGTCACCCTGCTGGACAATGGAAAGCGGCTGGTGCTGGTGGTCTGCCTGGTCCTCGACGCCTCGCCCCCTGGCCTTGACAGTCCCATCTGGTTCTCAGCCCGCAATGGTAGTGCACTGAACGCCTTCACCTACGGTCCCTCCCCAGCGACAGATGGCACGTGGACTAGCTTGGCCCACCTCTCCCTGCCCTCTGAAGAGCTGGTAGCCTGGGAGTCCTTGGTCTGTCACACTGGGCCTCGGGCTGGGGGTCAAAGCCGGAGCACACAGCCTCTCCAGCTGTCAGGTGGGTTGGAGCCCAGACCCCTGTAGATACTCCGTTTCCTTCCACACAGCCTGGATATGGTGGGGAAGGAAGTGGGCTCCAGGCCACGAGGTCTGAAGGATGTCCAAGGATAGGCCATCTAGGCGAGATCATGCCTGGGCTCTGGGAAGAGTGACCTTGAAGCCATGAATCCTGGTATTTGCAACCATGATACCTGCTTCAAATCTAGACTCTCTCTTGAGCCAGGGATGGTGGTGCATGCCTACGGTCCCAGCACTTGGGAAGCAGAGGCAGGAGGATCAGAAGTTCAAGGTCATCTATGCCTATATAGCATGTTTGAGGCCAGCCTGGCCTACATGAGATCCTATCCCCAAAACAAGACAGGCTGAGGTGGAAGGATGGGCATGAATTTGAGGCCAGCTGGGCTACAGAGTGAGTTCAGGGTCAGCCTGTGAGTGAGATCCTACCTGGAAAAAACCAAAACCAACCAAACAAACAAACAAAAAAATCAGGCTCTACTGTTGTGACTGCTAAGAGCTATTAATACCTTGTATTATTGTATATGCATTATGTGTATACTCCATATATTTAATCCATACATACACGCAAACTCCATAAGACCAAACAATAATTGAATAATAAGCCCCTACCACTTAATGAGTGCCTACTCTGTGCCAAGCACAGTCCTGAACACTTTATGAGGTGGGTCATATTACTGTCCCCATTTTGGAGGCTCAAGGAAATTGTCACATGGCCAGTCAGCTCTTATTATTATCACCTACCCAATGACTGTGACCCTCTCTCTG
This sequence comes from Zapus hudsonius, assembly GCA_004024765.1. Taxonomy (NCBI): domain Eukaryota; kingdom Metazoa; phylum Chordata; class Mammalia; order Rodentia; family Dipodidae; genus Zapus; species Zapus hudsonius. Next base: position 8,457 of record PVHP010044733.1, on the reverse strand, counting down.
GGCGGCTTAGTTTTGTCATCTCCCTAAATCAGAGGGCTTATTGAATAATCTGCTTCCCTCTAAGAGAACTCATCGCTTTGGGTTTTTCCAGGTGGGGCCTCGCTCTAGCCCAGGCTGACCTGGAATTCACCATGTAGTCTCAAGGTGTGGTGAGGCCATCCTGAGACTATATAGTGAATTCCAGGTCAGCCTGGGCTGGCGTGAGATTCTACCTTAGAAAAAGGGTGAAAAAGCAAAAGAAAAGGAAGTGAGGTACCTCTCGGTGGCACTGAACAGGAAACAGACAGGAAAGGGATGGGAGGTGACACCTCAGGTCTTGCAAGCAGATGGGCTCAGGGTTTCCATAGGAAACAGGCCAGGCCCCGGGGCGGGGCATCGTCTTGGGGACTGGGGAGTGCTCACCCATCCCATAATATTCACTCCCTTCTCTCTGGCTGCAGGGGAGGTTTCCATAGCCAAGACCTGCTCCCCGGAGACACTTAGGGGTAAGTACTCTGGGCCAGGGAATAGGAGGCTCTGACCAGGACATGGGTAGGTGGGCATTCAGCTATGACCTGACTGTGGGTCTCACAAGGTGGAGTTAGGTGGAGAGGTGGGGCACTGGCTAGCCTGGGCTTCAGCCTGTCCTACAATAACACAAAGGTGGATCCTCTGACCACAGTCTAACTCCTGGACCTCAGTGGACCAGCATAGGTCAGAGCCAACGTAGGGACCTTGATGGCTCCTGGAGGGGCCCAAGCAGATGGTCTCTGCATAAAAGCCCATGCCTTACTAGCTGTGGGACGTGGTAGAGAGAGGGCTACCGGACCAATAACCATGAGGCCTGCTTCTTAACCAGATATAAAAAGATTTTTGCTGTTGTTTTGTTTTTCGAGGTAGGGTCTCTAGCCCAGGCTGCTCTGGAATTCACTATGTAGTCTCAGGGTGGCCTTGAACTTGTTGTGATCCTCCTATCTCTGAGCCTCCCAAGTGCTGGGATTAAAACATGCTACACTATGCCAGCAAGAATTTTTAAAACTATTTTATTTTCAAGGATGGAGGAAGGGAGATCGAGAGAGAGAGAGAGAGAGAGAGATCGAGAGAGAGAGAGAGAGAGAGAGAGAGAGAGAGAGAGAGAGAGAGAGAGAGAGAGAGAGAGAGAGAGAGAGAGAGAGAGAGAGAGAGAGAGAGAGAGAGAGCACATACCAGAGCCTTTAGCCACTGTAAACAAACTCCAAATGTACGCACTATTTTGTGCATCTGGCTTATGTGGGGCTAAGGAATCGAACCTGGGTCATTAACCATTGCAGACAAGAGCTTTAACCGGTGAGGAATCTCTCTCGCCCCCAGCAAGAATTTTTAACTAGTTACGCTGTGCATCAAATGCTAATTCCTGCCAGCCCACCTCCACTACTATAGAATGAAATAAAATGAGCGCTAACTAGGAAGGCACTTGCTAATATTACCAGTAAGAACGGAGGTTTCTTTCCCTGGAGGGGGTGGAGGCTGGCACATAGCCAGACCCCTCTGTGCCCTCTGTGGGCTGAGGGCTCCTGGGATTCTGCCCTGCCGCTCACTGGCTTCTTCTGGAGCAGGGACTCTGGGCCAGGCTCTGAGGCTGGGGGCATCGCGGTTGCTGTTCTTCAAACTGCTGCTGTTCGACGTGTTCCTGACCTGCAGCTACCTGTATATATCCCCCGGCCACCATCTCCTCCCCGCACTTGGCCACAGTGATGAAAGGACTTCATGCTGCCAGCTCATCTAGCCCGCAAAGACTTATATTGAGCCCAGGAGGGCGAGGCAGGAACACAGGCTGCAAAGGAGGGGACATTTTCTACCCACCATTCTTCTTCCTTTCTCAGTGCTGGAAACATTTCCCCTCACGCCCCAAGCAGAGTATCTTTGTAGCCCAGGCTGACCTGGAATTCACTATATAGTCTCAGGCTGGCCTCGAACTCACGGCGATCCTCCTACTTCTGCCTCCCAAACCCTGGGAGTAAAGGCATGTGCAAGCAAGGCTGGGAACAATTTTTTGTGACCTGACTCTCCCTGCAGAGTGGGGCTCTCCAAGGTGGTCTGCCTCTCTCCTCAGACTGAGGGCTTTGGGAGGAAAAGGGTTGTGTTACCCCCATCAGGATGGGCGGATGTTGGTGTGTCTGAGCCCTAGCGTAGATAACTGAGCACAATAAAGAAGGGATTAAATGACACAAGAGGACAATGAAGAGAATTAAAAATATATATATTTATTCATTTGCAAGCAGAGGCAGAAGAGAGGATCTCCAGCCAATGCAAATGAGCTCCAGATGCAACTGTCTTTACATGGGTGCTGGGGAATCGAACCTGGGTTGTTAGGCTTTGCAGGCAAGCACCTTAACCGCTGAGCCATCTCTCCAGCCCCAATGAATTACTTTCATACCCCACATGGAGGTGGGAAGCGTGGTGGCCGCAGATGAAGAGAAGCGACATCTGGGAAGGCTCCCTTGAGGGAGATGTCTTGAGGGTGAGTCTGGGAGCTGCAGAGAGGGCCCAAGAGTTGAAGGTGTCATGGGGCCTGCTGTTTCCCTCCTCTACCGTCAGTCACTGGGTGTCTCCTTACCTTGGCACAATGTCTGTGAAAAAGCAGGTCGTGATCAGGGAGCCAGAGAGGTGGTGCTGGGCTGAAAGTCTTGTCCAGACCCGACACAAGAGGATAGGGCCAGGGCTCCTGGGGAACAGGATCCTGTCCAGTGCCAACAGCAAGAAACAGTAAATTGCAAGCTCACACAGTATTAATCAATTAAGTCTCATTATTCATTTAACAAATATTCAGTCAGCATCCGCTGGGAGCCAGCGACTGAAGAGGTTTGGCTTTTGTTCCCGCTTGTTTCCTAAAGAGGATTCCTGCCTGGATAGAATGGGAGGCTCCCACAGTGGAGTACGACCTGTGTGTCTCTGTTTCCACTCTGGTAATCACCTCCAAAACTCTGGGTGCCATCGTGGAAGCTAGCTGTCCCCCTGGGCATCACAAGGCACACCGCTGGGTCAATGGCACTCCCTTAATCCTTAGTGGGAGTGGGGAACTATGTCTCAGTGACAGCCAGCCTCCCTGAGCCTTTGTGCGCTCTTGGCTGCTGTTCCGTGGAGACCATCCTGTCACTTCTACTGCGGTCTGTCAGCATCTGGGAATCACCTCTTCTGCCTTCCCTCAAACCCCCTCAGGGAGCTCAGAGCCCAGTTTCTAGAGATAAAGCGATTCACCATCCCCACAGGGCTGGCTCTTTCCCTGATGACTGACTGATGGACCCAGGCCTCCAGCCTAATTCTATTTATTCTTAAGTATTTAAAAATATTGCCGGGCGTGGTGGCACACATCTTTAATCCCAGCACTCGGGAGGCAGAGGTAGGAGGATCACTGAGTTCAAGGCCACCCTGAGACTACATAGTGAATTCCAGGTCAGCCTGGACTAGAGTGAGACCCTACCTCGAAAAACCAAAAAAAAAAAATTATATTTATTTGAGGGTTGTGTGCGTATGTGTGCGTGTATAGGCTTGCCAGAGCTTCTTCTTGCTGTAAATGAATTCTAGACACATGTGCCACATTGTGCATCTGGCTTTATTTGGGTACTGGAGAATTGGAACCCTGGCCCAGCAGGCTTTGCAGGCTTTGTAAAGAAGTGTCTCTAGCCACTGATCCGTCTCTCCCACCCTCTTTTTTAGAGGTAGGGTCTCACTGTAGCCCAGGCTGACCTGGAATTTACTATGTAGTCTCAGGGCATCCTCGAACTCATGATGATCCTCCTACCTCTGCTTCCTGAGTGCTGGGATTAAAGGCGTGCACCAACATGCCCAGAAACACCACTGTTTTAAGCAAGAAGCTAAGGCCAGAAAAGGACAAGTTGAAGGCTTGGGCCTCAGACCTTTGAAGCCTTCATACAGTGGCAAAAATATCCAACTTCTAAGAAGGCAATGCAAGTTACTGGGACATTGGGCTTTATGGGTAAAATGCAACTTGCAAGGAACTCAGAGAAGCTGACCTCAGAGGCAACTCACAATAGTTCCAAGGATCCAGAGAGCCCTTCCCAAGTCCTAGTACTTAACTTGTACACTTCAACTGACATGGCTGGCTTTTTGAAAATTATTTATTGTCCAGTAAAAGTAGTGCACCCCTTTGATCCCGGCACTCAGGAGGCAAAGGTAGGAGGATCACCAATCACTGTAAGTTCGAGGACACCTTGAACCTACAATAGTGAATTCCAGGTCAGCCTGGGCTATAGTGAGGCCCTACTTAGGGGAAAAAAACTAATTATTTGCAAACAATGGGGAGAAAATGGGCACAGCAGAGACTCTAGCCACTGCAAATGAACTCCAGACACATGCAGCACTTTGTACATCTGGCTTTTTGTGGTTACTGGGGAATTGAATCTGGGCCTGAGGGCTTTACAAAGAAGCATCTTAAACTCCTGAACCATCTCCCCGGCCCCTGGCTTTTTGTTTTTGTTTTTCGAGGTAGGGTCTCCCTCTAGCCCAGGCTGACCTGGGATTCACTGTAGTCTCAGGGTGGCCTTGAACTCACGGCAATCCTCTTACCTCTGCCTCCCGAGTGCTGGGATTAAAGGCGTGCGCCACCACGCCCGGCTTGGCTTTTTTAAAAAATATTTTATTTATTTATTTATTTATAGAGAGAAAGAGGCAGATAGAGAGAGAGAATGGGTGCACTTCCAGCCACTGCAAATGAACTCCAGACACATGGGTGGGCCACCTTGTGCATCTGGCTTTATGTGGGTGGTGAGGAATCAAACTTGAGACCTTCTGCTTTGCAGGCAAATGCCCCAACCGCTGAGCCATCACTCCAGCCCTGCCTCTGGCTTTTTGTTTTGTTTTGTTTTTTAAATATTTTATTTATTTATTTGCGAGAGAAAGAGGGAGAGAGAGAGAGAGAGAGAGAGAGAGAGAGAGAGAGAGAGAGAGAGAGAGAGAGAGAATGAGAATGGGCGCACTAGGGCCTCCAGCCACTGCAAATGCACTCCAGACACATGAACCCTCCTGTGCATCTGGCTTTATATGGGCACTGGGGAATCAAACTCTGGTCCTTCTGCATTGCAGGCAAATGCCTTAACCGCTCAGCCATCTCTTCAGCCCATGGCTTTTTGTTTTTATGCAATGCTGGGCATGGAACCACCAGACCTTGATGCTGTATTAAAGCACTCTGCTGACCAAGCTATAGCTCCAGCATGAGAGACCTCTTAATACAGGTCTTACAGATTATCTCCTAGTACCAGGCATCCTGCTATTCTGAAGTGGAAAGGAAATGCTATGCAACTGCTCATGGCCACGTTCCTGCCTTTTGGGAGCTCAGAATACAAAGAAAGAAATGGGACAGGAAAAGGGAGCAAGCGCCTTAACCATTGAGCCATCTCTCCAGCCCTTTTCCCATTCTTTTTTAAGGTAGGGTCTCATTTAGCCCAGGTTGGTCTTAAATTGCTAGGTAGTCAAGGTTAACCTTGAGTGTCTATGTTTCTGTCTCCACTTCCCAAGTGTTGAGACTTAAGGTGTGCTCCACCATGCCTGGCTTGCTCCATTCATTTTTATTTTTTTTTGGGGGGGGGGTGAGGCATTTGAGGTAGGGTCTCGCTCTAGCCCAGGCTGACCTGGAAGTCACTCTGTAGCCTCACACTGACCTCAAACTCATGTGATCCTCCTACCTCAGCCTCTCAAGTGCTGGGATTAAGGGTGTGTGCCACCATGCGCAACCCATAATTTCTATAAAATTTAAACTTTTTTTTAGGGGGGGGGCTTATGAAGTTAGGTCCTGCTCTAGCCCAGGCTGACCTGGGATTCACTGTAGTCTCAGGGTGGCCTCAAACTCATGACAATCCTCCTAGTCTGGGTCCCAAGGGCTGGGATTGAAGGCTCTTACATTTTTTCCTGCCACATCTTCTACAGGGTCCCTAAGCCTTGGGGGGGTGTGTGTGATAGAAATGTCACTCAGTGCTGAACACCCACTGTCACTTCTCAGCACTTTAATAAGTTTTGGGTCTCCCCAGTGCTCACCGCCATCTGAAAAAAGAAACTTCTCTAACCCATAGTGAGAAGAGCATTACTATATGGGCAGAAATATAAATACGTAGAGGGCAATTTGGTGGCATAATATACCCACTTAGCCAAACAATAAATAGTAGCTTCCTCCCTAGGGCTCATGATCCTCCCAGACATATAGTTAAAAAAAAAATTCTTTTGAGCCGGGCATGGTGGTCTTTAATCCCAGCACTCAGAGGCAGAGGCAGGAGGAGGATTGCTGTGAGTTCGAGGCCAGCCTGGGACTACACAGTGAATTCCAGGTCAGCCTGGGCTACAGCGAGACCCTACCTTGGAAAAAAAAACCACAAAACCAAAAGAAACCCAAAAACCAGAAAAAAAAATTCCATGAAGAGTCTCCTCATGTCCTCCAGGGTCAGAGGTCACGCTCGGGGCAAGACGTGGGGTTCTACCCCGTAGGGTTCCAGCTCCACCAAGCCTCCGTGAGAAGGCGGGAAACGATACAGCTATAAATCCCACCCCCAAGCCACCATCCGCTCTCTTATTGGCCGAGATCGAAAACATAGTCGTCTTCCCATTGGACATAAGGCAACCCCTCTGAAAGCTGATTGGCTGAGACGTCCGCGGGCCTCCGTCTGCTTGGAAAGCCGAGGGGGAGGGGGCGGGCTTAAGGCTCGCCGTTGCCATGGTGACGCCGCGGCACGTGCGCAGCTCCGGAAGCCGTTCGGTGCGCACGCCCGCCGGCCGGAGGAAGCGTCGCCGGGTCCGTCCGGGTCCATCCGGGTCCGGGTCCGGGTCGGGGTCCGGCTGGGGGCCATGGAGTGGTTTGCTGAGCTCGCGGCCCGCGGCCTGCTGCGTCCGCTGCTGCCGCCGCTGCTGCTGCTGCTGCTGGCGGGCCCGGGCCCGGGGCTCGTCCGCGCCGAGGACACCGACTGGGTTCGCTTGCCCAGCAAGTGCGAAGGTGAGGGGCGCGCGGGAGCTTCGGGGATCCTCCTGGGTGCCCCGGGGCTGGAGGCGTGGCTCAGCGGTCAAGGCGATTGCCTGCAAAGCCTACCTTCCCGAGTTCGATTCCCCTGCACCCACGTACAGCCAGATGCACAGAGTGGTGCCTGTGTCTGGAGTTCTTTTACAGTGGCTGGAGGCGCTCACACGCACGCACACGGTCTGTCTTTTCTCTGCTTAGAGGTAAATAAAAAGCCGTATTTTTAAAACAGAGAAGGGCTGGAGAGATGGCTCAGTGGTTGAGGTGCTTGTCTGCAAAGCTTAACGACCCGGTTCGATTCCTCTGCACCCACGTAAAGCCAGATGCACACATTGGCTCATGCATCTGGAATTGATTTGTAGCTGGATTCCCTAGTGCACCCATTCACTCGCTGTCTTTCCCCCCTCTCTCTGCTTGCAAGGAAATAAAAATTTTTAAATAAAAGAGTAGCTAATCTAGCCTAGGAGTGGGGGTGAAGGGAAGACCTGATCTAGGAAACCTTCGGAGTCATTAAAAGTTGTCCAGACAAAGTAGAGGAGGCCCACCCAGCGGAAACCACAGAAGCAGAAGCTGATGAGGAGGCCTGCAGGCTGAGGAACTCAGGACGAGTTTGAGGAACTGAAAGGGTCCTTATGACTAGTCTTGGGGAGACGAACCTGAAGTGAACCCCATTTGGCCCCCACTGCAAACTCATGTGTGCAGCTGCTTGAGGTCAGGGACTTTTTCCTGCAATATTTAGTCCCACAGTATCTGGTAGGCATCCAGATGCTTGGGGTGGGTGCGGAGAGATGGCTCAGGGATTAAGGTGCTTGTCTGCAGAGCCTGTCTACCCAGGTTCAGTCCCCCAGGACCCATGTAAAGCAGGTGGATGCACAAGGTGGTACACGCACCTGGAGTTTGTGTGTAGTAGAGTCTCGCTCTAGCTCAGGCTGACCTGGAATTCGCTCTGTAGTCTCAGGTGGTTTCGAACTCACGACGATCCCACCTCTGCCTCCCGAGTGCTGGGATTAAAGGCATGAGCCACCATGCCCAGCCTCTATTTCCAGGTAGGGTCTCTAGCCCAGGCTTCTCTCTCTCTCTCTCTCTCTCTCTCTAATAAATTAAAAAATATTTTTAAAACATGTTTTGGGGGCTGGGGAGATGGCTTAGCTGTTATGGCGCTTGCTTGCAATGCCTGACAGCCCGGGTTTGAGTCCCCAGTCCCCACATAGAGCCAGATACACAGAGGAAGCATGCGCCTGGAGTTCCTTTGCAGAGGCAAGAGGCCCTTGGGTGCCCATTCTCTCTCTGTTTCTGTCCCTCTCTGTCTTTCTCTCTGTGTTTGCAAATAAATATTTTAGTTGCCCAGCTAGCTCAGTCGGTGGAGCATGAGACCTTAATCTCAGGGCAAATAAATATTTTAAAAAATGCTTTGGGGATAAAAAGGATAAGATGGAGGACATGTGTGTGTGTGTGTGTGTGTGTGTGTGTGTGTGTGTGTG
>PVHP010044732.1:0-13969 GCA_004024765.1 Zapus hudsonius | reverse complement strand
CCATGCGTTGTTATCCCGAATTCCCCAATTCCCCCCCTCCCCATCCCTGATCAGTTGTATTTTTTTAAAAATTATATATTTATAGTGTACTATGAGATCTTCTGATATATGTATATATTATGAAATGATTAAATCAAGCTAATTAAGAAAGCATCACCTCAATGTTTACTTTTTTTAAAAAATATTTTATTTATTCATTTTCAAGCAGAGAGAGAGAGAGACACCAGGGCCACCACCTTGTGGGTCTGGCTTATGTGGGACCTGGGGAATTGAACCCAGGGCGTTAGGCACTGGAGGCAAGTGCCTTAACCGCTGAGCCATCACTCCAGCCCTCAATGTTTACTTTTTTATTTTATACAATTATATTTATTTTCAACCATTTTCAAGACTTAATTTTTTAAAAATATATATTTATTGTCCATAATGAGTTACATTATTTAGTGGGCAAACAATGTGTTGTTATCCTGAATTCCCCAGTCCCCCCCCCCATCCCTGATCAGTTGGATATCCTCCAGATGTGTTGAGAATGTTAAAACTCTCTCAGCAATCTTCAGTTATCATTACTAATCGACAATTGTCCCCATGCCATTCAATAGGTCACCGGAAATTAAGTATCTTCTCTAACTGAATGTTTCACCCTTTGACCAAGATCTTCCCATCTTCCTTCCTTTTTAAAAGAATAGACACATCTGAGAGTTTAAATAAAAAAGAATCTTGTCTGGAATTAAACCTCACTGTGGCATGAACAATGCAGAGCAACCAAATGGAAACACAATTCCCTCTGTTTTGTTTCTGGGGAGTCACATTCTGGTGGCATTTAGGTTGTTTTACCTCGTGGCTGCTCTCACCAATCTTCTAACTCATCAAGCTGTCTGCCTGCTGACCCCTCTGCCTTCTGTACCGGGACAGCTGATATGTATAGAAACCCGTGTTGGTACATGTGAATTTCAGATTCCTCCTGTGTGTTATTGCATTTCACAGAGGTCAATCCCTGCTCTAGCCTCCTGAGATTGTTTGGCTTCTAACTCCTACTTCAAATTTCTTAGCTGGGTTCTTTAGCTTCCCAGAATCCTTACTCCTAGAGAGCATGCCATCTGTCTTGATTTTCACTGGAGTTGATGGATAAGAATGGGAACTTGATGGGAACTGATGTAGAGACCTATGACTTGTCACCAGGGCCTCTGATCCATGTTATCAGCAGCCACCTGCTAGCTCTAGAGTCTAACCTGCAGTCAGTATTTCTTCATTGGATATAGAAAGGGCTATGAGAGTCCAAGTCAAAAGCCTTGTTAAAATCCAGATGCATCCTGTCTACAACATTCTCCTGATCTACAAGCCTTATAACCTTATCAGAAGAGTAAATTAAGTTGTCCTTAAAATGTAGCAATGTAATATATATATATATATAAATGTAGCAGCTAGAAAGAAACAAAGCAATGTTGACATGTAAGTGTGAGCTATAAATTCCTAGTACTTGACATTGCATCATGGTAGATGGGGGTATATTTAGGTTAGAGGAGGACTTGATGTTTTTCACACTACAACAGGAAGGTTATCATTCTACTTGTGCCATGACATGGTAATGGAGGACTATGTTAATTTCCTAAGGCTGCTATAACAAAATACCAACAACTCTGTGGCTTGACATGATGGACATGTATCATCTTATAGTCTGGAGGCCAGAAATCCCATGACAGTTTCACTGGGTGTTAGTTAGGCTAACCTCCCTCTCTCCAGACCCTAGGAGAGAAAATACTATTTACCTCCTTTAGTCTCTGGTGCCACGTGGACAACGTACTTTGGCTTGTGGCTGCATGATTCCAATCTCTGCCTCCACGAACACATTGCCATCTCTTCTATCTGTAATTTCCCTCTGACTCACTCTTGTAAAAACACCTGTGATTGCATTTAAGATCCAGCTGGAAATCCAAGATAATTTTTCCATCTCAAGAACTTTAACTAAGTTATACCTACAATGTCTCATGGAAGATAATAATAACAGATTCTGGGGATGCAAACCTAGATTTGGGGGTGAAGACATCATTTAGCCCATCACAAGGACCCATACTACATGACTAATGCATGCCACTTCCAGGCGCTACTGGGCTTCTTGGTTTGCTTAAGGGAAACCTGGAACAGAGGAGAGCAGAGTCTTGAAGAAGATGCTGCTAGCCTTCCTTTACTAAACTCCCGGCCCCTGTGTTATGTCCATTTGTGGAAGTATTCACGTGCACTCCCAGATCCTCACCATAAATACTCTGCTGGGAAGTAGCATAATATAATACACTTCTGAAACTCTTCTTTGCCAGTTTTCACTTATTTGGGTGGCTTTCGACCTCCACAGAATAATTGCTGATGCAGGTTGAAACTTTAATGGGAGTGGGGGGGGGAGAGGGAAGATTGATTGGCTCACCAATAACATTTGTCTCTTGGGTTGGCAGTGAACGCAGAGGAGCCATTTATACAATCTAATTATTATGTCAATTGGGGGATGGAATAATGTTTCCCAGATGCCATTTGGCACCTGGAGAGCAGCAAATCAGCTCTCTCATATAGGAAACACTAATATAGACCATTGATTGGATTCATTGATCCCATGCCCCTTCCCCCTTTTGGCTTCTTATTTTGGTTTGGCATGAAATGTGAAAGCTTTGCTTTACCTCTTCTAACTACCATGTTCAGACAGGGGCTCATATTGATTAGATGTCTTTTAAAATTAGATGTACTTAAGGAATGATGTGCATTTCTGAACTGCTCTCCCTTTTCCTGACTTGGCATCATTCAAAATATCAGGGACCAGTATGGGTGAAATCTGGGCTCCAAAGGAACCTGAAACAAACAGGACAGAAAAACAAATCCTTGTGTCCCCAACCTGTGAAATAGGAGCTCAGAGTTTTTTACTTGGACCTTCAAGCTGTTGTTGTAACAGTTCCTTGATATTCAAGCATGATAAGATCTAAGTCAGATTTATTTGTAATTGTTCTTTTCATAAGTACCTAAGTAATCTGCAGATTCCTACAGCCTGTGGCAAGAGGATGTTAAGATTATTGTTGGAAGTACATTATATCTTCTATTTGTCATTACTCTTCCACAAATATATTTTCCTCTTGTTGGCAGGTCCTTTCAATATCTTTTTTAAAATGTGTATTCATAGTTTGCATGTGTAGTGTGCATGCATTTGTGCACACATGAGTGTGTATGGGTGTGTGTGTGTGTCTGTGTGTGTGTAGGCAAAAGGTATTTAACATAAGGTATTTTCCTTTACTGTTCTCCACTTCATTAACTGAGGCAGGGTATCTTAGTTGAACACAGAGCTCATAGATTCAGCTACTCTAGCTAGCCAACTTGTCCCTAGGATCCTGTCTCCACCTCCCAAGTGCTGGGATTACAGGTGAGCCACTATGCCCACCTGGCATTTACATGGATGCTGGGGGTCCAAACTCAGTTCCTCACATTTGCAAGTTAAGTGCTTTATCCACTGAGCCATTTCCCAGCCCCTCCCCCAGTAATTTCTTTTCTCAGTGACAAAGCATTTCATTTCATAATTAGAGACAAGGTTTCAAATGTAGCTAAGCCCAGAAGGGAGCAACATGGAAATCTAAATTCATATTAAGGACAAAATGACTGCTACTAAAGTCTTCTAATAGGAGTGTTTGACCTTTTGGAATTGCCAAAGTTGTCATCTTACAAAGTTCACACTTGAGAACTACACAACCCAGTTACCAAAAAAAAGTCACAGAAAACATCTAATATTTTCAGCAAGTTTATGATTTTGTTTTGGGCTGCATGCATAGCTATCTTTGGCTGTGTGCAGCCTAAAGGTTACAGGTTGGACACCTTAGATGACATTACATTAGACAAGGACTTCACAGTCTTGAGTCCGACTCCTTATTTTAAGCAAGAGGGAACCAAGAAAGATTTCATCCAAGATCTTACAGCAATTTTGTTGTAAATTCTTTTTGTAACAAAAGGTTAACAGAGGAGCACCTTAAGAGCATGAAAGACATGCATACATTTTTGACCAGGTTTAGGAAGGACTAGGTCTGGGTTATTACAAAGTCCACTATGACAGCAGGTCAATCATAAGAGGAATTAAAGTGGTCTATAAACTAAGCTCAAACATACACTTCCCTTGACTCTGGTTTAATGGTAATTATCAACAATACACATTTCTTGGTTTTCGTGGTCAACTTAGCATCTAGCATAGTACCAGCCTCATAGAAAGTACCCAGTGTGTGTTTCATGCAATGACTGCATCTCTGCAGGCATATGAAAGGCATATGGGTGCCTCCCCCACCCGTTCTCTCATCCTGCTTCCTGTGAACACATTACTTAGTCTTTGCCCTAATATAGGACTAATAATTGAATCAGTGGTTAGAAAATCTAGTAAAGTCTATAGAGTTTACTACTAGTGGAACCCACAATCCTAGCATTCCTTGAAGAATATGAGGATCTACTCTAGAGTATGGTATGAAAAATAAAAGTTATGGAATCAGTGTGTCCTTGGAGTCTGAGCCCACCATTTCTATCTCTGGGTATTGTGAGCAGCCTAAGATAGGGAATGCAGGTTCTATTTGGGAACCAGCACACTTTCCCAAACAGACTTCTCACTTTCTTGAAAGGAAGCCTTCTCTAATTGTAGGGCCACAGATTAAAGATTAAAGAAGACACTGTGGGGTTTTGGACAGGTCACTTGGGTACTTAGACCTTTGGGGAAGTAATATAAATGTAGCCCTTCAAGATCGGCCTTCAGCATCAAACACCCATGTCCATTAATGCTACCTACTTAGTCTCTCCAGTTGCTGACTTGATGCACTCACCTGCAGGCGCTGGGCACAGGCATGGCCCTTGACCTGCAATATTCCAGCCTCTCATCAGACTGCCTTAATTAGGTCACATTGCTTATGCTACCTGTTTTGATGACAAAAGCTTTCAGTCAGGGATGACAATAGAGAGATAGGGTGGCCCTCCATGTCGGACTTTCCATTTGCCCCAAATGAAAACACAATCCAGCAGCCAAGCCCACTTCTGTTGGCTGATGGCTCAGCATTGGCTGACAGTCCAGAGAGCCTTTGGATGGCCTGTACCAATGAAAAGGAGCCAAAGATACAGTTTCTCTATCCATTAAAGAAAGAGACATTTCCACCTATGATTGTCCCCAGGACTGTTCAACTCAGGGTTTTCTCATTGGCTTGGAACATCATGCTGGCAGCCAGGTCACCCTGTGCTGAGCAGGCACCTACGTATGGATGCAGCTGGGCACAGCCTGCTGCTGGGGCATTTAGGGGAGAGGCAGATAGAGAAGGAGTATCAAGGTATCAAGATCCTTCCTCTGGTGACATCTTGAGGACCCATTCACTTCTCCTTTCTGTCCCTCTCCCCTTTGGCTGGGCCTATTTGCTCTCCTGGTCCCATTCCCTAAAGGACTTCGTTTCCCAGGTATGGTGGTGACTGGCAACTCAGGGTAAGATGTAGCCTTTTCTCAGGGTTACTTGCATTGTTGTAGGGGATTCCTGAAATGTGAAAGGATGTAATGGTCCAAAGAAATCATAGGTTCATGGAATTTTGGTACCAAAGGGAACTTTGGTATAGGTCCCATTTTACAGATGAGGAAGATAACTGAGGTGAGCTCTGAGAGGTAATGGAGTTTGCTCAAAGGCACATAGCTAGTTAGGGGCAGATCTCCTGATGGGGGCATTTCTTATGCATCACAAATGAGCAAGCTGTGATATTTGTGCAGCTTTCTGTTTTTCTTCATGCCATCAGTTTTCTGCCTCTTGGAAAGTACTCGTCCCACTGAGAAGGTCTTCAAAGCACAAGTGTGGCTTAATTAACTTTCCCAACAAGTGTTATGTGTTCTTTGGCTTGTGTGTTGTGCTTTCTCTCATTGTTTGCTCTCTTCTTGTGATTACCAATTCACAGTAGTGAATTAACTTTGGCCAAGGCTCTGGAGTCACATCTATCTGCCTAGGAAGTTGTTTAACTGGGGAGTCTGGCTACTAATATTATGATGTTCAGGAATCACTGCTCAAGATAAAGCAAAAAGGAAAGTCAGTTACTAAATGGCAGAAGGTCCAAGCCTAAAATACTGCCACATTTATATGTGTGTTTCATTTTTCATGAATCTACCTCCAAATCCCCTTTACATTTGAGACCTGGGTTTGTTTGTTCATATGAAAGAGGAGTCCTGAAATCCTGTTCATGGGTGACGTTCCATCACCATCAACAATGGAAAGGATAACACTATTTTGATTGCTCGAAACAGCTTCCCCTCTTTGCTTCAGTTTTCTTGATGCTTCTGCTTTCCTAGTTCCCCCTTCCTTGTCCTTAAAGGCCAATTTAGGTCCTCCCTTGTCTGTTATCGTTCCCCTCCTAGTGCTACCCACATCAATTTCTCCCTCCTTCAGATTTACACTGTCCTTCTAGCCTAACTTCCCAAATGGCATTTAATTACATTCCATTTTAAATTTCTCACTATTAGTATCATGCTTGCCAATTGAATCTTCTTTCCCAGACTAAGTTCCATAAGTGTAAGGGTACACATTCTATACCCAAGTGTGTTTCATACCATCTGATCGATATTCAAATGAAACTAGACTCATAGCTTTGGTACTGACATGAGAAATACTTCCAATATAGTTAAGACTATACTAAGAATACAATTTTATAAAAAATGGAATAAAAAATGACCAAATAGGAAGGAAATACCCTTAGATGTGTAAAAGATGGAATAATAGGTGAGTTTAAGCTTTCACATATTTATGTAGTTGCTCAAACTTTCAAAAAGGAGTATCTATTACTCTTGCAAAAGAAAACCAGTAAGCATTATTTTAAAAAGAATTATGGTAGGAAGGGATCATAGGGCTCTTGCAAATCTTGTTTTGTTTTAAACTTTTTTAAGTTTGAGAGCCTGGGGTAATATGGAGGAGATATCTACCTGTGAATTTACAGTCTCTGTTCTAAGAGCCTAGTGTTCTAAAACTCTGAAGATGAACCTTCCAGCCTGTCCTGAAATCTGTCTGGCCCACTGGGTTTCCCTCAAGGCATTGATCTGAAAGTGTTTGTGTGTGTGTTTTTTTTCTCCTGTTGAGGTTTCTCACGAGACTTTTATATCTCCTGAGTGGGAAAGTGTGACAATTTAGAGTTAGCTTTCATTCATGCTTTTAGTCCTTATCAACCTGCTCTGAAACTCTCTGCTTTGCTTGTGGCTTATGGAACATGCCAGAACAATAAACAATAGAAACTCACTGAACTCTGAGGATGGCTGAAAAGGGGTGGGTTCAAACTGACTGGCACTCAATACCTCCTCAAAGCGTGGATAAGAAGTATACTATTGAAGGAAGACCACCTGAAAATAACACATACATCTCATCCATTTCTTTCACACTGGACTCAACAGAATAGCCACAGATTTTCCACACTCACATTCCCCTTCTAGTTAGGCCTGTATCACCCATAGCCAGGAAAAAGCGGTTTTCATAGAGAGCCTAGTGACCCATAAAAAGCCATTCTTGATCTGGTAGACAGCTTATGTGATGGGTTTTTCTAGTAGTGTTCCTCTTGATGCCATTAAAATCTATTCACAGCTGGGCATCTTGGTTCAAGGTATGAAGACTCTTGTTGAATGCATATTTACCACTTATCTGAGGAGAGTAAACACTGGGAAAGTATTGAACCTTCATCCATTTGTGCATCCACTCAACAAGTATTGTG
The DNA here is from genome assembly GCA_004024765.1 of Zapus hudsonius. Classification (NCBI taxonomy): domain Eukaryota; kingdom Metazoa; phylum Chordata; class Mammalia; order Rodentia; family Dipodidae; genus Zapus; species Zapus hudsonius. The sequence goes on along the minus strand of PVHP010044732.1, from coordinate 6,256 downwards.
TTTCTTCTATAATTTTCTTTTGGGAGAGATTTGAGATATGGTCACATTCTGTAGCCTAGGCTAGGCAGGAGTAGGTAGTCCAGGCTGACTTGAAACTCAAACAATCTTCCTGGCTCAGCCTCCTGAGTGCTAGGGTTATTGGTGTGAATTACCATGTCTAATTCCTTTTCACTTTTTAAAACAGAAAATTCTGAAACCAAATACTTTCTTAGAAGTTTGATACTAAAACTCATTTTTAACACAACATAATATTGATAGTTTTTAATACCTCTTTGTATGAATATTCATATATTTCACAACAGAAGTTTCAATACACTGGATTATAGGGAACTATGTGACAATCTGCACTCCACTGCACTGGAGTTGAGCAGAAGTGGTCTTAGAGTGAGAGGAGTAGATATTCAAGTGTTTAGAGAGAAAGACTCTGTGAGGATTCAGCCCCAGGAAACCTCAGTCACTCAGCCACTGACCCAAAGAACATGAGCAAGGCTGCAAACAGAAGATGAATTGGACTCAGGAGAAAGGCAGAACTGTTATGCAGTGAAAATAACTTGATAATAGGGGATGTGAGAAGGGGTATAGATACCTATGGGTACACAGTGTCAATGATGCCAGTCAGCTGACAGCTATTAGTTACAAGTTTGAGTCAGACTGCCTTTAAAGATGAAATGTCGTAGATGACAGGTACAGAAAAGAAACAAGATTCTAGAATGCCATTAGCCAGAACAGGGTCATGAGATGATGGGTAGTCTGAGATAAAGATGTCTTTTGACACTTTCCTTCTATAATTTTAAAGCCATTTGTTAAAAAAAATGCATAACATACTACAAATGAATAAATACATATTCATAAATGTACAGCTTATTTGGTGAAACATCTGAGTTATCTGTTAGTTCAAAAACATAATATCCCTGCCCAAGCACTGTTACACATGTCTTAGAATCCCATAATTTGGTAGACTGAGGCAGCAAGATCACCGTGAACTTAAATCCAGCCTGGGTTACATAGTGAGTTCAGGCCAAATTTAGCTACAAAGTAAGCCACTGTTTCAACAGCAAAATAGGATATTATTAGGATTCCTGATTCCCAAATTCTGCCCTCTTTCTTACCCATAATTCCTTTATACCCTCCTAAAAGATAACAGTTGTTCTTTTACATAAATCTCTTTCTTTCCTTTTATACTCATATGCCTTAGCATGCATTACTAAACATTATAGTTTTGCCAATTATTGACTTTATGTAAACATTCAGTATGTATGTATGTCCTTGGCATCTGGCTTATTTTATCCAGCAGTATGTTTGTGAGATTCATCTATGCTTATGCATGAAACTTTTATTGTTCCTTCTCATTGCTGTATAATATTCATTTTGTGGCTATGCCACAATTTACCCATTCTAGTATAGATGGGTATCTTGAGTGTTTCCAGTCTGGGGCTATTAGGACTACCACTTTCTTTCTGTTTTTGTCTCTCTTTTCATACACCTGTGCCTGCATTTGTTAGTAGTTGAATCACTGAGTCATAGGGTCTGCACACGTTCCATTTTGGTAGATGTTGTTAGTTTTCCAAAGTGTGTACCAATTTACATTCTTCCATTGTGCCAAATCCTGATCAACACTGTTTTCAGATTTTGAAATTTTAATCATTCTGGTGGGTGGGCAGTGTGATATCTCACTGTTCTGTAATGTGCAGTTCTCTAGTGAATAATGAGGCTGAGCATCTTTTCATATATTTATTGGCCATTTGTATGTACTCTGTCACACAATTACTATTTAAACATTTTGTCCATCTTTATCCTACTATATAGTATCCTTAAAACTCACCCACCATGACTCAGGGAACTGAGCAGAAGAAGGGGTGGAAAGAATGTAAAAGCCATGGTGGGGGAGAATATCCAGAGACATCACCCCCCACCCCGAGCAACCATGCACAAAGGGGAAAGAAAAAAAGAAAAACTGGCTACCTCTGGTGCAGTTCATAACCCCCTATCCTATGGACAGATCCAGTATGCACACCGAGGAAGGACCCCAGTGGGTAGGGGTCAGAGAAGAGGGAAATGGGGACACCTTCTGAAGATTTGCTCATACAATATATATACTTAATCATAATAATGCTATTAAATAAATAAAAAAATCATTTGTAGGAGTTCTTTACATATGCTGGATGCAACTTTGTTATAAGGTGATAAAGATAAATTCTCAAGTACAGTGGTGTTCCAGTTAATACTCAGAGTTTCATTTTCTTCCCCTGATTTCCATCAGGTTTTGCATGCCCAAATAATGTCCATTTTGTTAATCCCATAACAAGCTCACCTAGACCCCAGGAGTTACCTTACTAGGTCTACAGGGTTATTTCCTCCATTTTCCCCTTTCCCTTCCTTTTTGCCTGCCTTCTTCCTACAGATCATCCCCTCCTTCCTTCAAGTCTTACCTTTTTTAAAATATTACCTTTTATTGGTGGAGGGGTGCATTTCATTCATGGGGTGGATAGAAATAGCCTTCACCCAGCCATGGTACCAAGACATTAGATTTGTCATGTATTATTACTAATAGGAAAGATGACTTTCACTCTAATAATATCATAGTTCTCTCCTGATTATGATGAATTGAAAGCTGAGAGATATTAAAGGGACCTGTCTAAGATCATAGCCCAAGTTGGTGTCCAAGCTAGGACCAGATTTGAGGTCTTTTACATGCATGTCCCAGCCTTGTCCACTCCACTCTACTAAGAAAGACCCAGGAACACAGCTGCACACTGGCTGGAGCGTTTTTCCTCCTTCTGCAAATAAGTGCTGGCTGTGTCTGTGTAACAACGTAATCAGGAGAGACGATGGCTCATGTCTGTCTGGACCCAGGTTGAGAGATCACATCACCTCTGCTACTTTCCCATCTCCTGACTGTCAAAGCCTGAAGGACAACAAATGGCTTGAGTAATGACATGAGTTAAGATAGTTTCTCCCACACTGAATTATGTGCCAGTTCCAGGACTACAGGATTCTGCCACAATCCATTTACACAAGAAATTAAATTGAAGATCACAATGTAATATTCATAAATTAAATCCTGGCAGACAAAGTAATTATGGCCAAATGCTCTGAATCATCCTGTGGCATCAGAAACATTCTACTGCTGGGTTTTTAGAAGGACTTATTCCTACAACCAATTATCTTAGAACTCATTAAGGCTCACTGGAATATGAATAATTTGAAAGTCACCATAGATCCCCTTAATACTTGAACCCCTTTGCCCTGGTAAAAGATAGGAGTGCTAGGTAGGTAAGGAAAATTGGATGTCAAGGAAGTAGAATTAGAGGATAAGAACCAGACTCTGACCATCCTCCTCACCCTGTCATGTTTTTTCTAAAGGAGGGATCAAAGGAGGAACACCCCAAGACATATCTTAGTTACAAAGCCAAACATTGAGGATAAAGAGAGAGTCCTTAGAGCAATAAGAGAAAGGAAACTCATGTATAAAGGAAAACCCATCAGAATCACATCAGACTTCTCCATAGAAACAATAAAAGCCAGGAGAGTTTGGAACAAAGCGATTCTAGGCCTAAAGAAGAATGGAATCCTACCTAGACTACACTACTCATCAACGTTATCGATCATAATTGATGGAGGAATTAAAGTATTCCATGAGACTAATTAGCTATACAATTACTTGAGCACAAAACCAAACCTGCAAAAGATACTTCATGAGATATCCCTTACAGACGAAACAAATAACTGACCCCAGGAAAGGAACAGAGAACAAACAAGATAACACAAAAGAGATAGCAGCAACAGCTCAGATACCAACCTTCATATTCTCTACAACATGGCAAACCTCACAGTTATAACTTTGAATTTAAATGGACTCCTCAACTCTCTGATAAAAAGACACAGGATAGCAGGTTGAATCAGGAAAATGGACCCTTCCATCTCTTGCCTTCAAGAAACACACCTTCTCGCTAAAGACAGTAACCTACTGAGAATAAAAGGGTGGAAAACAATCTTCCAGGCATGTAGGAAAAATAAAAAAGCATGTGTGGCTACTCTAATATCTGATGATGGCCACTTTCAAATCATCAAGGGAAAAATACAGCAATAAGACATCACTATACTAAATATATATGCACCAAATGCAAGGGCCCCTCAGTTCATTAGACAGAAATTACTCAAAAGCAAGGCAGATATAGATGGCAACACCATCATAGTAGGAGACTTTAACACTCCACTGTCATCCCTAGACAGATCGTATAAACAACAGACGAGCAGGGAAATCAAGCTGCTAAATAGCACCTTAGATAAACTTGGGATAACAGACATCTACAGAACATTCCACCCCAAGGACACAGAGTACACATTCTTCTCAGCAGCACACGAAACTTTTTCAAAAATTGACCATATACTGGGCCATAAATCATCCCTCAGCAAATTCAGAAAGATCAATGTAATCCCCTGCATCATATCATACCACAACGCATTAAAGCTAGAACAACTCGCACCTGAATAATGAATGGGTCAAACAAGAAATCAGACAGGAAATCCAGAACTTCCTAGAAACAAATGATAATGAGGACACATCCTTTCAGAGCTTGTGGAACACAATGAAGGCAGTTCTAAGGGGGAAATTCATTGCTCTAAATGCCTTCATAACAAAGACAGAGAGGTCTCAAATCAACCAACTATCCTCATACCTAAGGTCATTAGAAGAGATGGAAAAATCCAACCCTAAGAACTCGAGACGCAAGAAAATAATTAAGGTCAGAGCTGAGATTAATGACTTGGAAACAAAGAAAACAATTGAAAAAATTGACAAATCAAAAAGTTGGTTCTTTGAAAAAGTCAATAAGATTGACAAACCCCTGTCCAACTTAACCAAACGAAAAACTGAGAAGGCCCAAATTAACAAAATAAAAAATGAAAAGGGTGAGATCACTACAGATCCTGAAGAGATTGGACATATCATCAGGTCATAATTTCAAAACCTCTATCTTCAAAATTAGAAAACCTGGATGAAATGGATAAATTCCTGGACACCTACCAACTTCCAAAGCTCAGACCAGAGCAGATAAAGACCCTAAAGAATCCGATAACAATCACAGAGATTGAATTGGTAATCAAGAACCTCCCAAAACGGAAAAGCCCATGTCCAGATGGTTTCTCAGCTGAATTCTACAAAACCTTCATCAAAAAACTGAAACCTCTCTTTTTGATGCTTGTCAGGGACATAGAAAAAGAGGGTAGGCTCCCAAACTCCTTCTATGAAGCTACCATTGCCCTAATTACCAAACCAGGAAAGGATGTAACAAAGAAAGAAAACTAAAGACCCATATTCCTGATGAATTTGGATGCAAAAATCCTACACAAAATCCTAGCAAACCGAATACAAACCCATATCAAGTCTATAATTCACCCTGACCAAGTCGGCTTCATCCCAGGGATGCAGGGATGGTTCAACATTCGCAAATCGATAAATATAATACACCACATTAACAAACTCAACAGCAAAAACTACATGGTCATCTCAATTGATGCCGAGAAGGCTTTTGAGAAAATTCAAAACCACTTCATGTTCAAAACCCTGGAAAGAATAGGCATAGATGGACTATTCCTCAATATGATAAAGTAAATATACAGATCTCCTAAAGCACAAATCATCCTCAATGAGGAACGACTCAAGGAGTTCCCTCTCAACTCAGGAACAAGACAGGGATGTCCCTCTCAACATTGCTATTTAACATAGTGCTTGAAGTTCTAGCTCAAGCAATAAGACAAGAGAACAGCATAAAAGGGATGCAAATCAGAGAGGAAGAAGTCAAACTATCCATCTTTGCAGATGACATGATCTTATATATATCAGATCCAAAGAACAGTATCAGTAATCTCCTAAGGTGATCAATGCCTTCAGCAGAGTGGCAGGATACAAAATTAACACACAAAAATTAGTAGCCTTTCTATATACAGAAGACAAGCATTCGGAAAAAGACATCAGAGAAACTGTCCCGTTCTCTATATCCTCAAATAAAATTAAATACTTGGGAATATCACTAACCAAGGTAGTGAAAGACTTACATAAGGAAAATATTGAAACACTCAAAAGAAAAATAAAGGAGGATGTGATGAGATGGAAAGACATTCCATGCTCATGGTTAGGGAGAATCAAGATAGTAAAAATGGCAATCCTGCCAAAAGCAATCTACACATTCAATGCAATGCCAATAAAAATCTCAACCTCCTTCTTCACAGAAATAGAAAAAATAATCTCCAAATT
>PVHP010044731.1:0-13971 GCA_004024765.1 Zapus hudsonius | reverse complement strand
CATGTGCTATTTTGTACATCAAGCTTTATGTGGACACTGGGGAATCGAACTCTGGTCTTTAGGCTTTGTAGGCAATTGCATTAAGCCATCTCTTCATCCACTTTATTTTTGATATGTTGTCTTATTGGTTTCCATTTCCAAATCATTTGTAATTTCACATAGTAGAATTAAGAATGTGTAATATTTTCACACACACACATATAATTTGTTTTTTTTTGAGGTAGGGTCTCACTCTAGTCTAGACTGACCTGGAATTCACTATGTAGTCTCAAGGTGGCCTCAAACTCATAGCAATGCTCCTACTTTTGCCTCCCAAGTTTTTCCTTATAGAAAGAAAATAGAAAACATTTGGGGGTATGTTCTAACTATTATTTTTATTGCCATTGGAAATTCATGCTATACAAGATTTTTGTTTTTCCTTTATAATTTAACACATGTTTAATGTTTGAATTTCCTATGGCTATTTGGTATGTCTTATGTGTTTCTTTCACATCCAGTTTGTTTATTTAAATCCCCCCTCTCTTTCTCTGTATATGTGATTTCACATAAAAGTTTATCAAAATCGTCTCTACAAATTTATTAACTACTTGTATCTCTTTCGATTTTTAGTAAATACTGTGTATTTTATTTTAATTTTTAATTTATTTGACAGAGAGAGGGGGAGAGAGAGGAAGGGAGAAAGAGTGGGGAGAGGAAAAGAAAGAGGGAATGAGAAGCATGGGCTCATCAGGGTCTCTTGCCGCTGCAAATGAGCTCCAGATGCATACTCCACTTCGTGGGTACTGGGGAACTGTACCCAAGCTGTTGCCTAAATACTACATGTTTTTAACATTCTGGTTTATAAGTGCTGTGAATTTCTTACTTCTTCTTAGTGACTTGTACCTTTTTGGGGAGGGGAGGGATTGTGTCTTTTAAAAAATTTTAATTTGGGCTGGAGAGATGGCTCAGCAGTTAAGGCACTTGCCTCCAGTGCCTAAGGCCCCAGGTTCAATTTCCCCAGGACCCACATAAGCCAGACCCACAAGGTGGTGACCCTGGTGTTCTCTCTCTCTCTCTCTCTCTGCTCGAAAAATGAATAAATAAAAATAAAAATAAATAAATAAAAAGAGAGAGAGAGAGAGAGAGAGAGAGAGAGAGAGAGAGAGAGAGAGAGAGAGAGAGAGAGACCCTCTTCCCACTGCAAACAAAGTCCAGATGCATGTATCACTTTTTGAGTCTGGCCTGGGTCCACTAACTCCGCAAGCCAGCACATTCAACCTCCGAGCCATCTCCCCAGCCCCCAAATGGTGCCTTTTATCAAAATGAAAAAAAAAATGCTTGTTTTGTCCCTTTGATTTTCACATTTTGTTATATTTTTGTCTTTTCACACTTTAGATTGAAACTAATATTTTGTTAACACTGTTATCTGCTTTCTTTTTTAAAAAAAGCATTTACATGGATATATTCTTCCTTTATTTCAAGTCTTTCTTTATCCTTCTGTATTATAAAGGTCTTTTGTAAGTGACAAAAGGTGAAAATTTAAAAAACCCAATTGGGTGTTCTTTTAATTGAAGAATTTAACCTATGTGCATTTGTTGTAACTACTGACATAGTTAACCTTGCCACCTTGTTTTCTGCTTATTACGATTTCTTGGTGTATGTGGTGTGCATACATAAGTGTACAGATGCTCATGCTTGTGCGCATGTGTGTCAAGGCTGGAGAACTGCTTCCATGTGTTTTGTGGTTCTGGAGATTGAATTCAAGACCTTTCCATGCTAGCCAAATAATACCACCGAATTACAAGCCCAGCCCTAGGTTGGAATTTATTATTTTTTTGTGGACTGATTTATTCTCCCTTCTACCTTTATTTATTGTTATGAATACTATGCATTCTGTTTTTCTAGAAGTTGCTCTTATGCTTGTTGTGTGCATGCTGGAGGTTAGCCTCAAGGTCTCACACATGGTAAGTAAATACTTTAACCGTACTGTTAAATTTTATCATTGATTTTTAAGTCATTTTTTTCTATCATATTTTCTACTCTGTGTATATTGATATATACCCTTTTCTCCTAACACCAGAGTCTCAGCAGACATTCATTCACTCCCTGCTAGTCACATCTTTCTTCTTTTTAAAATTTTTTATTTATTCATTTTCAAGGAGAGAGAGAGAAAGAGAGAGTGCACCAGGGCCACCACCTTGTGGATCTGGCTTATGTGGGTCCTGGGGAATTGAACCCGGGGCCTTAGGCACTGGAAGCAAGTGCCCTAACCGCTGAGCCATCTCTCCAGCCCACATCTTTCTTCTTCTTCCCATGTTGCAATCATCTGGTACCTTAGTAGCAGGTTGTTCGCTATTTTTCATATGCATGAATAGCTTTAGATTAACTGTGGATTTTGTTTCTTGGCTCACCACTGTTTCTTATCTCTTGTGTTCTCTGACTTTTTAGGGTGAGGAGGGAGTTTGGGTAATTCCTCAGAAACAAGGTTTGTAGATATGCTTCCAAGTCTTGTTATGTCTAAAAAAATATCTGTTTCACTCTTTAAGTGTTAATTTGCCCAGGCATAAGATTATAATTTTAGGGGGCTGGAGAGGTGGCTCAGAGGTTAAGATGTTTTCCAGCAAAGCCTAATGACCTGGGTTTGATTCCCCAGATCCCACATAAGCCAGATGCAAAAGGTGGCACATGCATCTGGCAACCCTTTCTCTCTCTCTCTCTCTCTCTCTCTCTCTCTCTTTCTGCTTGAAAATAAATAAAATATTATTTTAAAAAAGGTTATAGTTTTAAAATAATTCTCTCATATTGATTTTATTTTGTCTCAATATAATTTTGGTGTCTAGTTTTAGTAATGAGACATTTACTGGCAATGCAGTATGTATTATTTGATAGCGATTTGGTTCATATCCTGAAGGAAGCTCGTGATGTTGGCCCTTGTACTCTGATGTCTTCTCCCTTCACTTAGAGTTGGGAAATTGTCTTCTACTATTTCCTCCCTTCTCTCCTCTATGCTCTCAGGAGTTCTTTAAATTATATAATATTAATTTTTTGTTTTAATTCCATATTTTATGGCATTTTGTGGCTTTTGGGAGGAGAAGTAGATATATAATTAGACTATAATTTTGATCTACTCTGTCTAATATTAAGGATATTCAATTTTTTTTCAAATTATACCCTAGAATGTGATTAAGTATGATTAAATGTTTCACCAAATAATCTTATTTTTCTCTCCTTGGTTAGATTCTCTTCAGAGAATCCCATGGATTTTATTTTATTATTATTATATTTTTACTATATCAGTATTTACATATTCTTGACAGCATACCCTGGGTCCTGAGGTCAAAGTTGATAGAAGACGTAAGTATAATGCTTGGCACAGAGTTTCTCAATCTCAGTACTCCTGGGACTTTGTAGATACATCTTTGTTGCGTGAAGCTGTCCTGGGGGGCTATATGAAATTTACCAGCATCTCTGGCCTCTTCTCAATAGATGCTAATGATACATTCCCCATGCGACAATCAAAACTGTACCCCCAAATTGCCAAGTGTCCCTGGATGGAAAACTTATACTCCCCTTAACACTCCACCCTGTCACTGAGAACCCCTGGACCTGCAGGAGAACTAACTAGTATTATAGGCTGTATGGTAGTTGGGGAAGATATATAGTTCAACACTGGTCCAGAGAAGGCTATGGTCAACTGCCTGGGGCTAAAGGTTTCACAAAGCAGAAGAGTTTGGGCCTGTATGTTAAAGAACAGTTAGGTGTCCATCAGATAACCAAGGAGAGAAAAAAGAACAGTAATGTAAGGGAGGAAAATAGCAGGCAAGGGTAGAAAGACTGAAACCATTTGATGCATTTGGAAAACCCTTTGTCATCTGGTGTATGGTTGGAACATAAATTTGAGGGCTTTGGTACAGGAAAAAGAAAGCAATAAAGCTGGAGGGGTCTTGAGGGATGAGGTTATAACGGAGCTTGCGGGCCATACTGAGAATTTGTGCTTCATCCAGTAGGAATGATGCACCACTGGAAGCATTGGGCAGATGAATGGTATTTTGCAAAGGTGGTTTTGCAAATATGAGTAAAGGGTTTAGAGACCCGAGATGGGAGACCGGCTAGAAGACAGTGGAGATGGCCGATGTAAAGGCCCCAGCAGGCTGTGGGGGCTAGAATGATGGAGGAGGGTACGACACAGTTCAGTGAGTGCCTGCATGCAGAGTAAAAAGTTGGGAGGTGGCAAGACAATCTCATATTTTAGCAATAAATAAATAGAAAGAAGTGGAGATGCAGATGTTCTTAGTAAATTGTGTTTCCAGTCAGAAAATTCAAATAAAAATCCCAGGGCCAAAAAAAAAATAAGCAAAACAAAACAAAAATCCCCTAAGAATTCTGCAGCTTTATAGTTCAAAATACAATAGAGAATAATTGTCAATGTTCAGAACACCAGAAGTGGCCACACACACCTCCCACTGCCCAAATCATTGTTTTTCCTCCACCATGAGAAACTTTAAAATCCTCTCTCAATGTCTCATGATCCTTTTATTCTAAAATTTTAAGAGAATGCTTTATATATTTTCCCCCAAATATTCCTCTGTTGAGCCAACTTGTTTTTGACACATTATTTCAGCTGTTACAAATAACTGTGACATTTTAAGCCAAGATCATACAATGAGGACTTACATTTTTTCATTAATTACATGAAATAGACAATTATACCCATAAAATGACTTAAGTTCCTTAAAGCAGCCCTACATGCCAAATAACTCAAGGGTTGGAATTTTTCAGCATCTCTCTGGAAGAATTGTGGTACTGAGGACCCCTACCGTTGAGAGTCTGAATGACTTCATTGTGAGGATTAAATGCCCAAAGTTGACATTACTTTCAGAGGCACACCGAGGGTATGTCACTGGAGCCTGTGCAGAAGTGCTTAGGACACAGGGTTTGTCTCTTCCACCCACCACTTGGTTTTCGCTGCAGGTGCCCAGCACCCATGGGTGTCTCCTGCTCAGTCTGTTCTGAGTCTGCTGAGTGTTTCTGAGGCTCTTTTGAGGCAGAATAAAGCTAATGGATGTTAATAACATTTACATCCATGGATGGTAGGTGTTTAGGAAGTAATGTATTACCTACAGCCCCTGTCTATGTTCTGAGCCCTTAGAAAAGGGAATGTTAGGGGCTAGAGAGATGGCACAGTGGTTAAAGGCACTTAATTTGCAAAACCCGATGACCCAGGTTTGATTCCCCAGTACCTACGTAAAGCCAGATGCACAAGTGATGAATACATTTGAAGTTCATTTAGGCAAGAGGCCCTTGTGTGCCCCCCTTCCTCTCTACCTCTCTGGTTCTGTTTGTAAATAAATAAACAAGAATATGTTTTTTAAAAATAAAAGGAGCGTTTCTTCTATCCAAACACCTCCTTGGCAGAGAGCAGCAGCTCCATTTGAAATGGTTAGTCCTAGAAATGCAGAATAGCCAATAGAAACATTCCCTTTTCCAGATTTTTTTCACTTTAGCCAGATTCTGAAATGTTAACTAAAAGTACCAAATTCTCCTATAATTTTTTTTGCCCACAAGGTCTGAATCCAAAAGATATTCAATTCTGTCAAGGCTCTAAGCCAAGGAAACACACTTCCTTGTGGGGTTCCTCACAGTTGTCTCAGATGTTAAAGCTGTACAATTACTTTTAAGGAAGGGTCTGTGTACGAAGCTTTTTTCAAATGACACAGATTTATTTTGTGTTGCTATTTCATATTTTCAGGGCACACGTCACTATCGTGTGAGCAATTCCCTTAAATGAGGCTCACGTCTAACGTTCCTTGATGCTTCTGAATGGCAAGTAAACCACCCAAAAGCCTCTAGTTATAGTTTGGTTAATAACTCAGAGACTCTAGGGTATGAATTTAGGCTCTGTTGTTACTTGATTGCTAAGGAGCTTGTACAAGTTACTTAATCTCTCTGCCTCTTAGTTTTCTCCTCTGCTCAATAGGGGTAAATAATATTTATCTTACTGGTTTAATGGGGTTTGAATAAAATGAATTTGTGAAAATGTGTCAGATAGAAGTGGCACAAAATGAATGCTCAATGTGTTTAGGTTTCTCTCCCTTTCTCTTTATTAAAAAAAAACACATTAACTGCTCAATTCCGAGTGAGAAATGGCTGTATTTACACATATGCTTCTGTGGAGGCATTTATCAATCACAGATACTCAAGCTGATCCTTGTCTTCATCACTCAGGGCTGTTAAGCAAGAAGGATGCTTAATGTACATTCTATGCTAAAAAGGGGTTTTGGTACTAGCTGGTTTGGATACATACAAAATACCAAGGGCATACTCAGTTTTATGCAACGAATTCTACAGAATTACCAAAAAATTTGGTCAACTTTGCAATCATATGTCAATTGTAAGGTCTGGTATAGCAGGCAATGAAGAAAAAGGTTTATTTTTGAGGTAGGGTCTCACTCTAACCCAGGCTGACCTGGAACTCACTCTTTAGTCCCAGGTGAGCTGGGACTAAAGTTTGAACTCACTGTGTTTTTTCTTCCTCCTGAGTGCACCACCATGCCCGTTGAAGGAAAAGATTTTATAAAAGTTGAAAACAAGAGAAACCGAAGCCCTGAATATCAAAGAGACTCAGGTATCCTCCCATATTCTCCGATCACCCTCACAGCCCACAGTGTGCTGGCACTTAACAAAGCCCAGAACTCTTGACCCTCACCTTGGAGGATGCAGGACTTGCCAATATTCAAAATATTATTTTTTTCCAGAAATCTTGAAGCCAGTTTTAAAATTCTATATCAAATTTAAAAGTGGAATATATATATGCATATATATTTGCTGTTAATAGGCCTATGTCTAGTCAATGTGTCAAAATGTATAAAACTGTTAAACTGTTTGCCTTAATTTGAATTTATCATAATTTAAGTTTCACTATTGCTGTTATGAATTACTGTTGAAATAGTGTTGATAAGTTGTTTTTCACTTTGAAGCATGTGTTTGTTTACCTCATTTAAATGAATAGTTAAGTCCTCTAGAAATACTAAATCTATATGCCAGTTTTTATGACCAAGTTCTGGAATGATTTTTTTTTGAAGCAGGGTCTCACTCACTGTAGCCTAGGCTGGCCTGGAACTCAGTGATCCTCCTACCTCAGCCTCTCCAGTGCAGAGATTAAAGGTGTGAGCCACCGTGCTAGTCCAAAAATTTTGTTTTTAATACCATTGCCAGGTATGAAATTCAGTCTTTCAAAATGTTATCTATTTTAGCACATTTGTGCATACATTTTCTTCATGTACTATGCGATGATTTTATTGTACCATTTTAGTAAATGTGAGTTTTGATAGCAAAAATAAGTGGGCAGAACAGAAAAAAAAAGAGCTGCTCAGTGGTTATCAGGGCACCTGTTTGTAAAGCCTGATGGTCCAAGTTCAATTCTCCAGTACCTACGGAAAGCCAGATTCTCAAGATTGCACATGCATCTGGACTTCGTATGCAGTGGAAGAAACGCCCATACTCTCGCTCTCTGTTCTGCCTCTCTCTCCCTCTTTTAAATAAATAAATAAAAATATTTTCACAGATATATCAAACACCTATGTAGGGACACACACACACACACCAAATGCAAGCTAATGCATGTTTTCTCACTGCGGGGGGATGGTGTGGTTGCAATGCTTAGGACAAAATGTGAAAGCCGGGGGGCTCTTACTTTATGACCAGTGAAATGAGAACAGCTCCTAACCGGAGGAACAGTGGGCAAAGGAACAGCAATCAGATCAGGATTGCTTCCGATGCCATCATGCATCTGTGAGACCCAGGATGAGCTCTCGAAATACAGTGTCTCGGTTTCCACGCCCAAATGCTCTACATTCTGACTTGTACCCCAAAGAGAGGGGACACTAAGCACTCTTCCTAAAGACAGCCTCACACAATCTAATCACAGCTCCCATACATCTGCTAGATGTTACACCTGCGGAGTGCTATCAGTCACGCAAGCCCTCCATGGAGTCAAGTGCAGGGTTAGTGAGAGATAGGACTCTGGGATGGGATGACTCTTAGGACATGCCCTTCCCAAGAATAAGTGATTGTAAATTCCAAGTTAGCCCACTGCGAGGAGGAGATGATGTGGCCCTCCTCCTGGCAACACTCAAATCCCACTGCAGTCGAGGTGCAGGCTCAGGAGGAAGGTTGCTTATGTGATCTAACACCCCCAAATCCAAACTGCACCTACCTTCTAATGAAGGTCCAAAGTCCAGGTTGACCTCTGAACCATCTCTCCAGTCATGCATCTGGAGTTCTGTTCTCTCTCTCTCTCTCTCTCTCTCTCTCTCTCTCTCTCTCTCTCTCTCTCTCTCTCTCTCTCTCTCTCCTTCTTCCTCCCCCTCTCTGTCCTCTTGTAAATAAATAAATAAGACATATTCTTTAAAAAGTCGAGGTTGGTCAGTGAGGCTTCCTGTGGAAGGGACTGTGGCATTGACAGAAGGAGCCCAGAATCCAAAGGCGGTTCGTTGACTAAGGACAGAAGATGAGCACCCAGGTGGCCTCACTTGTTATTTAACCACAGCAATCTGGAAGGAGGTAAACACTGATCAAAATAACACCCAGCTCTCACAGCCCAGGCTCCTGCCTCCCAAGTTCGGCAGGTACGCTGGCCTCACCTGTGATAGGCATAGCTTTTTATAGACCTTCTTACTATTTGGATATTGCTGTAAATAGTTTAGGATTCATTTTTGTAAGAATAGTGATTTTTTTTATCTAACATAGATATGTGGTATATTCTAGGCAAAAAATAAACAAAACAACAAAAAAACACACTAGTTTTTCACTGAAAACAGAATCTTCTGTAGCTGTGGTTACTAATTAATAAATGTTATTTCTCATTTCAGAAGAAAGCTGATTTAGAGATCTCCTTCCACTACAAAATAGCCATGGCTGGATTATATTCATACACATAGATCTTCTATTTGATTCTAACCAAAATTTCTTTCTCCAATTTACATCATTCAAGCAAATTCCTTCTAAGGGAGTCCAGTGTATGAAAATTTATCTACAACTTGTTTTGTTCAAATGAAAAACATCCGTTTAAAAACTACAAGACTTTTTCTTCAACACAGCCTCAGTCTCTGTATCATTTGGTAACTATTTTTCCCCTTATGTTTCTTTTTTTTTAAGTTAAACTCACAGATATTAAAAGCAAGTGCCAGTGAGTTAAACATTTAGAAACTACTGGCAGAATAGGAGAAAATACTCTCTTCTGAGGAAAAAAAAAATCCAACATTTGCAGGTAGTGCCAGTTGTAAAACTTTGAAAACATTTTACAAATAGTTTAAAAATAGAAAACTTTCACCAGGCAACTTCAGGCAGAATTCAGCCTTCTCTTTAGCAGGGCAAGTGAACAGAAAATCCCAGAGATGTTTGAATGGACCGGGCACCCATGGGAGGCATCTATCCAAGCAGAGAGAAGTGGGGAGGGCTCATGGCTTACTGGGGCAGCCAGGGTAGATCACCACTGCGCTTTGCCAAACATTGCCAGGTATGGAAGAAAGCATTCCATGCAAGGAATGGGCACCGGACAAGAGCTGCAACAGTCTCCTACCTAATTAAAAGCTTACATTTACAGAACTTCAGAGCAATGCAGTTTCAGGCGGGCTTTGCCAAGATAATCAAGTGAATGAAAGAAAACAAATAAGGCCACAACAAGCCGCCCACTGTGGCTTTGATTTACTGCCCATTACAGTTGAGCGGTTTGGCCTGCTCAGGCTAGACGCTTTCAAACGTCTTCCAAATGCCCTATAATGACATCTAATTTTACATTGAACTTGCGCAGGGAAATTTTGCTTTCCCCCAGGCTAGTATTTGTTCTATCTGAACATTATCAAACCGTTTGTTCTAATCCATTAGGAAAAAAACTCTTACCAATGAGCATCAGCGGGCTTTTCCTGGTCAGGAAGGTGACTGAAAATATTTTGTTAGGTCTTTAGTCTGTCTTTAAATCTTCTAAATGAAAAATGATTTACAATAAGTTACAAAAACGTGAACACGCTCAAGCCTGGAAAGTTTCAGTCTGAATCCTGGTATCTTAAATCAAGGTTAAAAAAAATAAAAAAAAAAGACTGTCTCACAAAACCCAATTTTATAAAAATCAGGCTGTGTGCTCAAGTCTTGTTAATAAATTACAAAGGGTTCACACGGTATGTGTTACATTTAGCTTGTTTCAGCTGAGACACTATCACTACGATGAATCAGAGAAAGAGGCTTGCATTTAAACAGACAAGGGCAGAAAGTGCTAGAAAAGTGTCACATTTTTTTCCTTAAGGAAAAAAATATTGTATGCCTGAGGAATTTGATCAGTTGGACTAGGCAGAAAAAATTTGGTCAGGGTTTTCAGAAGGTGTCTCTGGTTTTGGTTGCAAATGAAGATAAATTTTTATACTTAAAACTCTCCGACTATTTAAAACGTTGATAATTTTGTTAGGATAATCAAGTTTGGCAACTGTATCACTGTAAAATCTTTAGTTTCCTTTCTCTGTATTCAACTAGCACACCTTCTCTCGTTAGAGATCTTTCTGATTTCGAGACAGTGGCCAGGACAAGGACCGTGGTCACAATCCTACGTTTGATTGAACTCATGCTCGTGTTAGGCAAATCTTTCTTCACTGGAGTTTATTTGCCTTATCTGTAAATCAACGGTGCCACCAAGTATCTCTAAGATTTCAGTTCAGTTTACAATTCTCTTAGCTCTTGACAAAGGAGGAGTTCTGGGCCCACATTATCAGTGCCCTCATCAGACTGCTGGGAAAATTTCCAATTAACTCTGAATATTGAAAAAAAAACCCACTGAAAGGCTAAGAAATTGTGAAATTTCAAAACATGGAATTAATAAACTAGATGGATAAAGAATCTTCCATAGAGAGAAACTTACATAGAAAAAGTCGTTATGCATAGTGAGGTGTTCCCTCCCAGACCATGAAATGGGACAAAGGGAAACAGAATGGCAGGACGTGGTGGTGCATGCTGGTAATCTCAGCACTTGAGGAGCTGAGCCGGGAGGATCTCAAGTTCAAGTCCAGGCTAGGCTACAAGGTGAAACTGCCTTGAAAAAGAAAATGAGGGCTGAAGAGATGGCTTAGCCGTTAAGGCGTTTGCCTGCAATGCAGAAGGACCTGAGTTCGATTCCCCAGTGCCCATGTAAAGCCAGACGCACAAGAGGGCACATGTGTCTGGAGTTCATTTGCAGTGGCTGGAGGCCCTGTCATGCCCATTCTCTCTGCCTCTCTCTGTCTGCCTCTCTCTCTCTCTCTCTCTCAAATAAATAAATAAAATATTAAAAAAAAGAAAAAGAAAATGAGCGCTGGGAAGATGGTTCAGTGGGTAAAGGTGCTTGCTTGCAAAGCCTGCTGGCCCAGGTTCAATCCCCAACCCATCCATGTAAGCCGGATGCAAAAAGTGACATATGTGTCTGGTGTTCATTTGCAAGTGGCAAGAGGCCCTGTCCCACCCCCAGTGCAAATTTTAAAAAATGGGAATGTAGGGGGCTGGAGAGATGGCTCAGGGGCTGGAGAGATGGCTCAGAGGGTAAGGCACTTGTCTCCAGTGCCTAAGGCCCCCGGTTCAATTCCCCAGTACCCACATAAGCCAGACCTTGGTGCGTTCTCTCTCTCTCTCTCTCTCTCTCTCTCTCTCTCTCTCTTTCTCTCTTTCTCTCTTCTTGAAAATGAATAAATAAAATAAAATAAATGGGAATGTAAACAATGTATGAACAATATGTGACAGAGAAGTAACTTGTGTTCTAGCTCTGTTCTCATCACATCTTACTTACCTGTAAGAAGGGATAGGATGCAATGTTCTTTTTGGTTCCTTTTTGGTTGTGTGTGAGTGTGTGGGAGGGGCATGTGTGGTGAGGTGTGTGATGTGTGTGTAGCGAATGCAGATGTGTGCATCCCACAGATGTGCAGGGGCCACAGGAGAATGTCACATGTCCTCCTCTACTGTTTATTCCCATATTTCCCTAAGTGTCTCCCTTAGCTTGGAGCCTCCAGTTTTGGGTCATTGAGCCCCAACAATTCTCTGGTCTTGCCCCCCTCCCACAATTGGAGTTACAGCCATGTGTGGCCATGATGAGCTTTGCATATGGGTTCTGGGAAATTGAATCCAGGCCCTCTCAGGGCCTCATGCTTCAAGGGTGAGCATTCTTCCCTGCAGCCAGCTCCTCAGCCCTGAGCTTCTGCCGTTTATAATTTAAGATGTTTAAGCAAAAGTGTTCTTCAGTGGAGTTGGCTGGGAATCTAAGGAAGGCTGAAAAGGCGAGGTCATAGCAGCATCGTCTTTCTAGATGGGTGAACTGGTGGCTGGGAGTGTGGTCAGTAGGCTCACACACGCTCTCTACGTGATTGTAAGTCATGGATATTACTAGGAAAATGACCACTTAATGCTGGTGAAAATTTCAGTAATGCCATAGATGATGGTCAACATGTATTTTCTGAATAGATAAATGCATTAAAAGTAACATGGCCAATCTAACAATGAGGAAAACGAATGAACAGATTTGCAGATAGAAGGGTGGGCAGCTTATATCCACATTGTGGAGGGTGGTGTGCAGGTGTGTGTGCACGTGTGCATGTGTGCGTGTGTTTCACGCCAGAGGGAAAAAATTCTATTTTGGAGTTCTCTTGGTTTAAAAAAGCATGCAATTGCCAATTTATGTTCAACATGTTGTGTTAATTTCCTGAGTATCACTGAATAACAGGAGTAAGTGTTCTAGGACCTCAATCAGCAGATAACAGAAGCAGTATTGGGTCCCATGAAACCATGAATAAAGGAGTAATTTCATCCGGGATCAACAGGGATGAGCAATGGAGAAGACTTTCTACAGAAGACAATATTTAATCTCTACCTTGACAGAAGAGCTGGATTTCATTAAGCTAAAAAAATGCAAGCAAAGCATTCTGGGAAAATGACTGAAAGGAAGTGCTCCAGAGTGGAACTGTGAATGACAACTAATGTCCCATGGGTGACAACTGAGGATGGTGCTGATCAGGCAATGACGACTCTTCATGGAGCCAGGTAAGAAGGCCAAGTATCTTTACCCCACTCTTGATCACAGGACATTTAGGAGGTGCTGGGGGCAGGCAGGTTGTTTGTCCAACAGCATTCTTATCTCCAAAGTAGCATCACAAATACATCTGTATTTTTCTGGATGTTTTAGTAAGGAAATTAAAACCATAAGGAAACTGGAGGTGGAGAGATGGCTGAGCAGTTACGGGGATTTGCCTGCAAAGCCTGGCTGCCCGAGATGGACTCCTCAGTACCCACAGATAAAGTCAGGTGCATAAAGTGCTGCATGCATCTGGAGTTTGTTTGTAGTGGCAGGAGGCCCTGGCATGCCCATACTCATTCTCTCTGCCCCCACCCCTCTCTCTTTCTCTGTCTCCCAAATAAACAAAACGAAAATATTTAAATTTAAAAAGCACAGGAAACTGATCCTTTGACAGCTTTAGATTAGTGCAGATTTGGGGATACCAGATAGCTTTTTTCCCCCCTTAAAAAACACATTTCATGTGAATTTATGTTCTAAAATGGGTCTAAAGGCATTATTGCCTGTATAGTGGTGCACCTCTTTAATCCCAGCATTCAAGGGGATGACGCAGGAAGACCTCAAGTTCAAAGCTGCTATGAACTACAGAGTGAATTTTGCTTGTTTGTGTTGCTTTGATTGTCTGGTTGTTTGGTTATTTTGTTTGGTTGTTCTCATTTCCTATGTCAAAACTTAATTTAGTGACTTGAGATTTTTGTTCTTTTCTAACATAAGCATTATTGTATATTTCCTTTAAAACACTACTAATTTAGTGCCAAATTAGCTGAATTTCACAAAATTTGATATGTGGTATATTTTCATTTTTCTTCAGTTAAAAATATACTCCAGGAGTTGGGGGTGCAGCTCAGCTGGTAGTATGCTTATCATGAAGCCCCAATACCAATAAACCATGCACCTAGCACTGGGGAGGTGGA
>PVHP010044730.1:0-13982 GCA_004024765.1 Zapus hudsonius | reverse complement strand
TCCTCATCCACAGCGCAGTGACTCCTAGGTCATCCCAGACAACCTCCACATCTCATGACCCTTCTTCATGTCCGATAAGACATTCTTTTCTTTCTTAATCGGGCAAGACACAATCACAGGTATCAGTTTGGAGTCATGGATGGCTTTGGGGACTCAGATGGCCACATTATCTGAGCCCTGTCTCTTTAAGGTTTACAGGCTTCAGGAGGAGGGGGATTTTCTCCATCTTGCTTGTGGGGCTGCCTGTCCCAGCTCCGTGCCTTGGACACTTGATAAATATGGCTGAATAAGTGAATTTGTGAGTGAATGTATGCGGTAGGATGAAAGGATCATCCAGGATCCTTTGCGAAGGGTGATGGGTCATGACCTTTGACTCATGCTCTGAAGAGTGAGTTTCCCAGCATTCCACTTTCTTAGTGGTACCTACCCTCCCTGTGCAGCTAGAGTAGTTCTTTTCTGTTTTGCTTTTCTAGGTAGGGTCTTGCTCTAGCCCAGGCTGACCTGGCATTCGCTATATAGTCTCAGGCTGGCCTCAAACTCATGGAGATTCTCCTACCTCAGTGAGGGATTAGAGGCGTGCTCCAGCAGAGGTAGCCTTAGACTCACAAGGACCCCATTGCTTCCCAAAGTGGTCATGGTGCCTTAATTAGCATCAAATTTCCTGTGCTGTGTGTTTGTGTGTGTGTGCCCGTGCGCTATGTGTGGTGATGTGTGTGTGGTGTATACACATATCTGTGCTATTGTGGCTCCCTGGGAGCTCACGTGTGGATGCCAGCGGAGAACACTGTGATGCATCCTGAGGGCTCGGACCTATCAAAGGTAACCCACTAGGGCTGGAGAGATTGCTCAGCAGGTAAGGCACTTGCCTTCAGTGCCTAAGGCTTCCGGTTCAATTCCCCAGTGCCCACATAGGCCAGACCCACAAGGTGGTGGCCTTGGTGCTCTCTATCTCTATCTCTATCTCTTCTGTATTTCTCTGCTTGAAAATGAATAAATAAAATATTTTAATAAAAAAAAGGTAACCCACTAATGGGAAGTGGCATCTTGCCTTCTGTTCCACAGGAGACCGAGGCAGGAGGAGAACAAATTCCAGGCCAGTCTGAGAGACATTGTCAAATGACAGAGAGAGGGGGGGGTGAGAAAAGATAATGAAAAGAAGGAGGGTATTTAATGGGCCGGAGAGATGGCTTAGCAATTAAGGTGTTTGCCTGCCAAGTCTAAAGACCCTAGTTCAATTCCCCAGCGTCCACATAAAGCCAGATGCACCAAGTGTCTCATGCATCTGGAGTTCGTTTGCAGTGGCTGGAGACCCTGGCATGCCCATTCTCTCTCTGTCTTCCTTTGCTATGTCCCCTCTGCTTACCAATAAATAAATTATTTTTTTTAAAAAAAGGGAATTTAAAATTGACTAATTGATTCCAGGACAAATGAAGAAGCCACTTGATGACAGGATGAATCCAAAGTCTCTTGTCTCAGCTTCACAGTGCCATGATGGTGTTTCTCTTGCTTGTTCCCCTCCAATAATGAGAACCCCAGAACAGTGACATTCACTGGGCACCACAAGTATGGTGTGCTACTGGAGTTTTCTGTGTCTTTGCTCATCCGCAGCTGGCGGCCTCCAGGGTGGGTCCTTCTTCACTGTGGAAAGCCTTACTGGGTGCAATCAGGTCCCTTGGAGAAGCCATGGGGGTGACTGCAGAAAGACAGAATGTAGGGCTCCTGGGTCCTGGAGGCACAGGGTGACGGTGCTTGGGGACCTCATCTAGCTTTCAGTCCTAATTAGCTCTTTATCCTTGTACCCAGCTCCCCGAGTTGCCAGTGTTTTGCCCTTGAGCCCCAAGTCCTTGTAAAGAAGGACGCAAGTTCATCTGGATTGAATTGGGACATCACTGCCCACCAGCCCCAGCGCGTAGGCCCCTGGGGAATGCGTGCTGGGCCAAGACCTTGTCCCACTAAGGCATCTTCATCCAACAGCCTTTTCTCAGAGACCCTGGAGGAGAAGTGCCTTCCTGGCCACTTGTCTGGAAGTCAAACAGGGAAGTGTGACCTTGGTCAAGTTCGTGAACTTCTCAGAGCCTTGTTTTCTCCTCTGAAATTCAAATGAGATAATGTACCAGAAGTATTTCTCCATGGGGCTGACATAAATACCATTAAAAGACAAGGCTCCCCTTTCTCTTCCTCCCCTTCCTCCTCCTCAATATTATCCTGGCCACAATGAGGCTTTGAATACTCAATCCCACACCTCCAGGTTTCTACGATGTGAACGGAGTGACAATAGACCTTCCCTGGGTTTATATAGGTAAACCCAGCACTGGGGAGGCAGAGACAGGAGAATCTCTGGGGTCTTTCTGCAGAGGAGGAGGGCACAGACTTCAAGGTCTAGGTGAATCTGTGAACGCTAGTGAGGGATCCTGTCTTAAAGTATAAAGTTATAAGTGATTAAGAAAGACACCTGACATTGACCTTTGGTTTCCACATGCATACATGTGCACCCACAAATACAGAAACACTCAGGTACACACACATCATACATGCTGAACAAAGCATATGTAAAGTGATTAGAATAAAACCTGGCCTGAGTGCCCAGCTCAATGACTGCTTATTAATTTTTTATTGTTAATTTTTTAACAATGCTATTCTTTCTCACCTTCCTTCTCTCTTTCTCTCTCTCTTTCCTTCCTTCCTTTCTCTTTCTCTCTCTCTTTCCTTCCTTCCTTTCTCTTTCTTTCTTTTTTTCTTCTTTCTTTCTTTCTTTCTTTCTTTCTTTCTTTCTTTCTTTCTTTCTTTCTTTCTTTCTTTCTTTCTTTCTTTCTTTCTTTCTTTCTTTCTTTCTTTCTTTCTTTCTTTCTTTCTTTCTTTCTTTCTTTCTTTCTTTCTTTCTTTCTTTCTTTCTTTCTTTCTTTCCAAGCAGAGAGAGATAGAAGAGAGACAGACAGAGAAAATGGGCACAGCAGGGCCTCCAGCTGCTGCAAACAGACTCCAGATGTATGCGCCATTTTGCACTTCTGGCTTTACATGAGCACTGAGGAATTAAACAAGGGTCGTTAGGTTTTGCAGGCAAGCGCCTTAACCAATGAGCCATCCATCCATCCCACCAATGCTATTCTTAACAGTGTTAACATCACTAGAAAGAAGTGTGTGAAGAGGCTGTGAAGTCCACAGGAATCAAGGAAAGACGGATAATGTCATCCCAGGCAGGTCAGAGAGTGACCCCAGTGGGGATGAAGGAAGAAACGCTGTGAAAACCCACCTGGTCTGCCAGTGACAGATCAAAGACAAGACAGCGGAATTCCCTCCCACTGCCAGGGTGCCTCTTCAACAGAAGAAAGTGACACATCCTTGCCTGGAAGTGACATTGATGTGACAGCCGATCTAGGGCTCTGGAGGCACTTAGTTGTTCATTTCATGACTATTTCTGAGCAGTTTTCTCTCTGCCAGGCACTGCTCCAGGACACACAAGCAAGCACCATCCCTTTGCTCACATACAGCAAGAACACTGCTCTGTCTTTTATTCCTCCATGACTTGTAGGTTTCCAGCTTTCACTACTCTGAATTCTGCCTCCTCCTCAAGCGTTCGTTCCTCAGTCCCATCTGGCTGTGGATGTATGCTATTCCTCTTGGTCATGCGTGGGGAGGGTGGGGGTGGAGAGACAGGGTGGTCACCCCACTTCCTAACCTCACCAGTGTTGGGTGAGGTGCCCACTGCCCCAGGACTCCTGATATTTCATTCAAAACCTTCTGTTTTGGACCTGGACTTCCTTAGGGTCTAATATGGCTGAGCGCATCTTCCTAGGAGCACTAGCCACTCGATTTTCTCTGGAAAATTCCCTAACCAGGTCCTTGGCCCGTGATCGTTTTACTATTGAGTTATAATGAGTTTTTTTTTCTTTCTATATTTTAGATCAGTGCCTGCTCAGATGGATCGGTGGGAGCTCTCTGCTCTCATTTTCAGTATCGTTTTACTTTTTAAGATTCACTACTTTTATCAGAGTCATTTAAAAAAAAAAACAAATTTGGGGCTGGAGAGACGGCTCAGCAGTTAAGGCACTTGCCTCTAGTGCCTAAGGCCCTGGGTTCAATTCCCCAGGTCCCACATAAGCCACACCCACAAGGTGGTGGCCCTGGTGTACTCTCTCTCTCTCTCTCTCTCTCTCTCTCTCTCTCTCTCTCTCTCTCTCTCTCTCTCTCTCTCTCTCTGCTTGAAAATGAACAAATAAAATATTAAAAAAAACAAATTTGGCAAGAGTTATGGGATTCCTGGTGAGAGTCATGATGTGAATTTCTCATTTAAATGAATTCCCTAATGTAACAAGGTGAAGCTGTGAGCTTTTCATTTTAGAGATGGGAAGAGGCTGAAGGGCCCTTGAGAAAAGTCCAGAACAGATGTGGGACTAAAAATGAGGTGTAAATGCCTTGATAGCCTCTGGGCTTCCCACCCCACCTGACGCCCCTTTGCTTGGGCAGGGGGCACACCTGGCCATATTCTGGCTTTCTTAGCCTGTGTGTTTGTCAGATGAATGTGGCAGGAAGCATATGGTCTGGACATGACGACAGATGCCTGGGGTGCAGCAGCTGTCCATGGTGCAGAGTGGTGTGTGTACCCCAGGTCCATGAGGCTGTATGTGGGGTGCCTGCAGCAGGTACCCATACCCAGATAAATAAATACAGATAAACATATATTATACATCTACCAATTAAATATACATATATAGGAGAGAGAGGATGTAGCTGGAAGAAAGGCAAATGGTGTCTGTACCAGGAATCCATCAGACATGGCCACTGTTCCTTGTTACCAATCTCTGTGGCTGGGGTACAGGACTGACCTGTCTCTGTCTTGAGGCTCTAGTTATTCATGGGTGTTCAAGCATTCCAGCTTCTGCAGGGGAATGTGCACCCTCAGACTCCCACCATAGCAGGCTAAGGACCACGACTGAGTTAGACATTGTGAGCCTGCATCCCACCGCTGCTCCAAGCTCAGGGAGGCGAAGGCAAGCCTACTTCTGGTATGCTAACCCTAACCCTAGACGCCATGACTGTGTGCAAAGAAGCTTCCTTAGGCTGCATGTGAGCGGAACATCTATCTACCTCTGACTCAACCTCCCCAGTCCCTCCTCATCCAGGGTCAAACTGGCTCTCTTCTCTTCCTGCACCCCCTGCTCTTCTCACATGGCTCTTTATTTCTTCAATTTTGGTTTTTTTTGAGACAGGGCCTTATGTATCCCAAGCTAGCCTTGAACTCACTACGTTTAGCTGAAGATGACCCTGAACTTCGGATCCGCCTGCTGTTACCTTCTGCCTGCTTGATGTTACAGGTGTGTGTCACCATGTCCAGTTTATACAACTCTGAGAAACAAGTGCAGGGCTTGGCGTGTGCTAAGTGAACACTCTACCAACTGAGTTCCATGGCCAACCCAGATCTTCCCTTGCGAAAGATCCTTGAACCCTGCGTGTCCTTGTGGCCACGGGATCTCTGACGACCGCTGAGAACCCAGCCAGTGAGGATAATAAACAAGATGCCAGATGGGAGGAGGTTCCTCTCTGTCTCTGTTCCCTGAGAGCAAACAGAAGCCTTGAATGACCTTCTCCAAAGTCCACACCTATACACGCAGCAAAAGCGAATGATGGATGGTGACATTTGTCAGGATGGAGGCTGTGCCATCGTGAGCCATTGATCCACGAAGACTTTGCAAACAGGCTGGAGTTTTTTTTTGTTTTTTTTTTCAAGGTTTGTGCATTAGGCCCAGGTTTCTATGCCTGGCCACAGTCCTGGCTGATGAGTAAGAAATGTGGCAAATGACTCAGTTTCTTCATCTATCAAATGGGGGCTGTCCTGCCCAGGTGGCCGGGAGACAGTAGTCATTGTCCTCATTGTGACGATGTCTTATTCCCATTGGTGACATTCTTTATCTTCTTAATTTGCTCTGTCATCTAAATAGAGTTGCTGGGAACAGAGGTGGGGCAGAAATCTTTTCTGCTTGCTCTTCCTGGAAGATGTGGATGGTTTTAGTGGTCGACTCTTCATGGGGTTCCTCCCTCCTCTCTGTCCCTAACATAGCTTCCAGGAGTGGCTTTATAAAAAACATTTTTATTTATTTATTTGCAAAGAGAGAAAGATGGAAAGAAGAGAGATAGAAAGAATGGGCACACCAGAACCTTCTGCCACTGCAAAGGAACTCCAGATGTATACACCACTTCATGCATCTGGCTTTATGTGGGTACTGGGGAATTGAATCTAGGCTTTGCAGGCAAGTGCCTTATCGACTGAGTGGTCTCTCCGGCTCTGGAGTGGCTTTTTGATGTGTGTGTGTGTGTGTGTGTGTGTGTGTGTGTGTGTGTGTGTTTACTTCTCTGCTTAGAGCCCACCAGTGGTTTTCTGGGCCCACAGCATAAAACCCACTGTGCTCACAGTAGCCAACTAGACCCCACACACTTCAGCCCTGACTTTCTCTCTTGCTTCAGCTACATGGCTCTTGGCCTGTCTTTGAACCTGGCCAGTAGATCAGGCCTCAAGGGCTCGGCCTTGCGTGCCCTCAGGATGGCTGTCTTTTCCTCAAGAAGCTGGGACAGTCCCTCATCTTCTTCTGACCAGATCTCACCTTCTCAGTGAGAGCTAGCTCAGGCTCTCAGTTAATCCTGGACGCCCCCCACCTTCCCCTGGTAACTCTGCTTCAATTTTCTCCCTTTCTTCTCCCAAGCTAGCCAACTCACTAATGCAGTTCGCTTGTCTTTTTCTTTGGCCTGTCTCTGCCTTTAAAATGCAAAGTCCCCAAAGGTTAGCAGATCTGTGTGGGTTGCCTTCATCCCTGCATCCCAAAGCCCTAGGTATGTCCTAGGCCATCTTGCCAGGTCCCCTGCTTTGAAAGGACCTTGCACCTGACTTACTTTCCCATCGACAACCCCCTTGAACTTTCAGTGATCGCATTCTCAGTCCTGACCACACAGAAAGCTCACCAGGCCAGCAGACGCTCTGAGGATATGCAGGGAGTGAATGAATGACTCCACGGATTTTGCTCCATGACTGTCCCTGCATCTCTGGACACTGCAGCCTGCTTCCTGGCGGCTCTGGCTCTCCTCCCCACCCCACCCCCTCCCTGTGGAAGGAAGGAGGATATATTGATGAGAGTGGACAAGTAGAGGAGTCAGTCTGGAGATCAGGGAGCCCGGCGAGGATCGCCTCCAGCCTGGAGAAGACACAATTACTACAGCAACTGTCCACCGGGCCTCAGCTCGGAGCCTCCACTTAATGTAATTGAGTGTGAAGGCTGGCTGGAGACACAGGCGCCCCGCCGCCCCCTCTCCATAATATAGACACTACTGGTTGCTAATTGGCGCCAGTGGGCCGGCGCTAATTGTCCTAATGCACTGGGCTTGATGGAGGATGGGGGCTGCAGTGGCTGGAGGGTGGGGGCTCCTGGGGAGATGGTGGGGGGTGGGTGCCCAGCACCGGCAGACGCTGCTCATAAAAGTTGGATCGAGCTTTGATTCTTTGATTCAACATCAAATATTTAAGCAGCTTTGGGCTGGATATGGAGGGGGAGGCAGGGGACCCAGCTCTGCTTGCTTGCGGTAACCCACAAGGGTCCTGGGGATTAACTTCCCCTGTCCCCCACCCCCACATAGACACACATTGCCATCCTTATCAATGGGTCCCTGCCATTGTCTAATTAATTGTGTGAATTTCTAATGAGCCTTTGAGCTCCCCTCCCCCACCCCCAAGCTGTTGTTCCTTCTCTCAGGATGTTCTGAGCTCATTCTGGACACTCAGCATTCGTGACAGCTGTCTCAGCGTCTAGCAGAGAAAGGCCGAGAAACTGGGGTGGCCTTGGTCAACTCAGAGACTGCAGGCCTCAGTTTCCCTAGCAAGTGACTGTTGCAGTGAGGGCTGAAGGAGTGACTGTCTTCCTCCTGTGGTATCTATGGTCGTGTTAGGGACTGTGGGGATGTGTGTGTGTGTGTGTGTGTGTGTGTGTGTGTTTGTGTTTCAATTTGCAGCCAAGTTTGTTTGGGGGTATATTGAAGGAAATATATTGTCATTACACATTATCCTACACACATACATATGTATATATATATGTGTGTGTGTAAATATATATATTTAATCATGATACAAAGATGTGGTGTACTAGTAAATGTTTAATTACTAGCTCTGGGTGGGGGGAGCCCTGGTCTATAGAGTTTGCCAGTCTCTATGGTATAAATCATTCTATTATGGCTGACTGATGTCCACATGGCACAGGCTCAAGGGTCTAGGCTGAGCCACCAGGTGACATCTCATGTCACAGAGAAGTGGGTGAGAATAACCTCAAAAGTAGAAATGACAGTAACAGGTAGGAAAATTAGGAAGTCAGAAATCTTGAGTATGAACCATCATTTCTTATTCATCTCTCTCTTTAAAAAAATATTTATTTGCAAGCAGAGAGAGATATAAGGAGACAGACAGAAAGAATGGGCCCACCAGGGCCTCCAGCTGCAGCAAATGGGCTCCAGATGCATGAGCTACTTTGTGCATCTGGCTTTACGTGGGTCCTGGGTAACCAACCGCTCATTAGGCTCTGCAAGCAAGTGCCTTAACTGCAAAGCCATCTCTCCAGACCCGTTTCTTTTTTGAAACAGGGTCATGTGTATCCCAGGCTGCCCTGGAATTTACTGTGCGTTACCCAAGGGTGACCTTGAATTTCTTCTTCTAGCTCCACCTCCGGAGTCCTGGGATTAAAGGTATGAGCCACCATACCTGGCCCAGAGTTTAATTTTTAACAAGAGCTACCTCAGTGGTCAACAGTGAAGTTTTCTCAACTTGAACCTCTACAGATCAGCCCTACACACCTTTGTGTGGATGAATGAGAACGTGTGCATGTGTGTGCCTACACGCGTGTGGGGCATTACACATAAACTTCAGAAGGTCTCAGGGGACGACGTTAGAGCAAAATAGGATTGAAGAAGAATGCAACCTAAAATAAATCTAAAGAAAATTAGTACATAAATAACAAGGCCATTGGTACAGAGTAATGCTTACAGTGAGGTAACAGGTAACTAAAGAGACTGAAAATCTAAACTGGGCTGTGGTGGCGCACGCCTTTAATCCCAGCACTCGTTAGGTTTTGTAGGCAAGTCCCTTAACTGCTGAGCCATCTCTCCAGCCCTAAAACATTTTTTGTGCTGCTTTTTGCAACTTCAGTCTCACACAAACATCCTGCCATGTGTCTAAAAATCTCTCCTTGATATTGTTAATGAGATCATGACGTGGCATCCTATGGTGACAAAACCAACTGCAGATGACTAAATAAGGGGACAAGTTGTACGATACACCTCCTGACAAGATGTAGAGTCCATCGCCCCATGCCTTCAATCTACACGTATTGATCTGTGCTTTTGATTGATCAAGAAGGTAAGGGCAGGAGTAATGCTGTGTCTATTTCCTAGAACAAACTTTAAGAAACTAACACGTTATAGTCTTTCCCCTGGAGCACTAAGTCAGAAAAGTCTTGCACATCCATTGAAGAAACCAGATGCCCTAAAACAGTTTTGCCATTCATTGTACCAAGAGATCACATCTCCTAGCTCACCCAGCCCTTGACCTTGTCAGTCCATCACCTGAACCAAACCCTGTAAATAAAAATAAAGATATAAAGACGTGCTTGCTTGAAGTCAATGGGTTGGGAGATGTTTCTTACACAGTAAGTGATAAGCAGAACATTGATTTAGCAAATTCCTGATGTGAGCAATTTACTTCTTCCTGTGTTTTTTTTTTTTTTTTTTTTGAGACAGGGTCGTCTAGCTCCAGCTATCCTGAAACTCCCTATGTCGCCAGAGATGACCTTGAACTCCTGATCTTCCTACCTTTACCTATAGGATCACAGGCATGTGCCATGACACTCAATTGATTCACTTAACTCAGGCTTAATGCTGCCACAAACACCTGTGTGTTCATCTGTACCTCCCTTTAATGTCACCTGTCCAGGTGAGATGCTTCAGTGGTCTGGTGGCATCCAGGAGGCTGGATGTGGTTGAGGCCCATGGTGACCACTTGGTTAGACAACCCCCGACAACCTAATCCAGTCTATTTGTGATCATTACTGTCCCCCCAGATTGAACCAGTGTCCACTCCTCCAGGAGTGACTGTGTCCTTTGGGTACTTTGACATGTACGTGTAGATTTAGGTAGATTTTAGTTATGTGCTTATAATTTAGGAGAGTAAATCCTCCTTGTCAATTGAGTTAGACTGAAAAATACCTGGGAGAATGGTCAGGCACCCCATGGGGAGGGGGTGCCTAGGAAGGGGCTTCCAGAGAGGATTAAGTCAATGGGGAAGACTCGCTCCGAAGCACCATTCCACTGGCTGAAGGACAAGATGGAATGAAGGGGAAGGAGAGGAAGCCAGCAGGCACAGACCTTCATGCCCCCCCTTTGATGGATACCTCCATAACCGTGAGTGAAATGAATCCTTCCTCCCTGAAGCTCCTTTCTAAGTTAAGAAAAACTAACACCTAGCTCATTCTACATTGTGGAGAAATGGATCAGAAGTGAGACAGACCCTCTGACTGGACAATTATCAACTGGCCATCCAAATTCAATCCTGCCTTTCTGTCAGTGAAATTGAGCTGCTGTTTTCCTCTTACCTGTGGTTATTAAAAAAAAAAGGATTTACTGAGTTCATTTCTTGTGTAAACAGAAGTTCAGCACCTGATCGTTCAAGTCATTAACATTCAAGGTCAGGTATATTCTCGTGAAGCCTGTGTTGTGCAATAAAGCAAACATTACATAGGACATGACCAATCGCAACTCCAGGACCCTTGGTGCCAGTGTGGCTTGGTGAATTGTCACTGTGGTGATGAGGCAGCCTTGGGAGAGAAGTGCCCAGACTAGCTGGGGCCAGGAAGCTTTGAGCCAACAAATGCCTCCCACTGGAGAGGAAGTGACTGAGAGTAGCACCAGCAATAAAAACGTATGAAAGGAAAACAAAGATGGCTGAGCATCCTCCACTGGCTGGAGAACTCATTTCCAAGTTGACCCTGGGGAGAAAACAATGTTATCTGCTCTTAGGAAGTCTTTGTTCCTGAGACAGAGCTGCTTCGTCTTTGGTCCTCCTCCTCCTCCTCCTCTTCCTCCTCCTCCTCTTCCTTTCTCCTCCTCTCTTCTTTCTTCTCCTTCCTCCTCCTCATTCCTTCTTCTTCTCCACTTGCATTCAATCCCAATGCTTTCAAGGCTGGGGAGGGACTGGACTGTCACCCTCCTTAGAGGCTCAGTGTCCAGTGGGCATTGGGAAACAGCTTTGTTCTCTGCAAAGGATGAAGTAAAGATGATGATGGTGCGAGGAACTCATTGTGGGAGATGTCCCCATCCTAACGATGACGGCTGGAGAGATGGCTCACTGGTTAAGGCACTTGCCTGCAAAGTCTAAGGACCTGGGTTCGGTTCCCCAGTAGCATGTCAAGTTAGATGCACAAAGTGGTGCGTGCGTCTGGAGCTTGCAGCAACCAGAGGCTCTGGCACACCCATTCATAGTCGCTCGCTCTCTCTTTCTCTCTCTCCTTGGAAAGCCAGATGCACAAGGTGGTGCATGCATCTAGACTTCCTGTGCAGCAGCTGATGACCCTGGCTTACCCATTCTCTCCCCGCCTCCCCGTCTCTCTGCTTGCAAATAAATAAATAAAATAAAATGTTTTAGATACAGCCTTACCCAAATGCCAAAACATTATGTCTGGTGTCTGGCTGTGTGTGCGCTATCTTTTATTTTAGCTAGGCAGACGCATCCCTCCATAGCATTTAAAACACCCTATGAAAGGAAGGAGGTTGAAGGTATCAGAGTTATGGTCCCCTCCCTTAAGAGTCTGTCAATCACTCACCTGGTCAAGAGAGCACCCTCACCTACAGACATGCTAAGGAGATAGGAGAAATAGTCATCCCCTCAATGGATAAGGTACTGTACCCCAGAAACACTTCACTTGGTGCACTTGCTCCCAGATCCTCATGGCCGAGCCTGCTTGATGGCTCAGTGGTTAAAGCGCTTGCCTGCTAAACCTAAGGACCTGAGTTCGATTCTCCAGGACCCACCTAGAGCCAGACGCACAAGATGGCCCATGCGTCTGAAGGTCATTTGCAGTGGCTGGAGGCCCCGGTGTGCCCATTCTCTCTGTCTCTCTTTTCTCTCTGCTTGCAAATAAATAAATAATTTAAAAATAAATGTTAAAGAAGAGAATGCAGCTTTTTTCCTTTTCTCCTTTCTCTTCTTTGAATGTCAGCCGAAACCCTAAACATGTTTGCTTTTTCATCTTTTTCTCAGGAAATCTCCTTTGCTTTACACTCTGATTTTTCTGGTTATGTGACAAAGAACTAGACCATAAGAAAATCTGCAATACTCTGACATCTCAAGTTTTAATCCCCAGCCATTTGTAAGATCCCCTCTGGAAGTGACTGTCGTTTTCATGCTTGCTTGAGAATTCTGATACAACGTAGCTGCATATCGATGGTACAAGACGTTAGTGCCAATATTTAGTGTGGATATCATGATACTGTTAACAGTGATAAGTATGTATTGGCTTACAATAGGCCAGCTGTTGTACCAAGTTTCACACCACAATTTTACATGATCAGGACTATTCCTAACCCGCTTTCAGATGTGGACACTGAGGTACAGAGAGGCCAATGAACTTGACACCCAGACATCCTCCAACCGGCCCTCCCTGCGTGTTTGTTCAATGACTGAATGGTGACCTTTATGGGATCTGGCATCAGAAGTCACATGAGAGGTTCAAGAAGCTGTCCAGGAAAGGTAGAGACCAGGCGAGGTTCGTGTTGGGATTCCAGAAGTGGGTGAGTCCATGGGGGGTGGGGGGGCTAATGGGCACAACATCCTCGTTCCTATTGCTGGAGGAGCAAGTGATGGGGGAACATGTAGCTGCAAAGGGGTGCCCACCGCAAGGGGAAGAGGGCTTTAACCCCATCATGGATGTCTCCAAGGCAGGATTGAGTGAGCGCTCCCTCCCTCAGAGCTGGATGGTTCCCCAGATGTGTAACATCTGTTGGACTCACTCCCCTTCCTTCTCTCAGCTGCCCCTCTGTGGTCAACCATCAAGGTCACATAGGGAAGACTGGAACACCATACCAGCCAGTCATGGCTGTGGCCTGTCCTGGGGTTGACTGAGAGCCTTTGAAATAACAAAATGAAGTGGACCAGACTAGTCCCACTCACACACCACAGTAGCTAAGCTGCAAAGCCCCGGGGCTCACACAAAGCAGGAATCAGGACTTGTACTTGGGTCTTGTCCTGTCTTCTGCCCATGACAGTCACACCATGCAGGGCGAGGGGTGGGTTACTAGAGTGTTCTTCTGGGACCACACTCGCATCAGTCTCCCCCTGGTAAAGGTAGCTTCCCCACATGGGAGGGGTTTTCTGAACTGAAACTGGGATGACGGTCCTAACTAAACTGGTCACTGGGAGCTGATCTGGCTCTGTGGGTCTCAGTGTCCTCGTCCCTACAATGGGGATAACAGGGACTTCAGTGCATGTCAAGTGTTTTAGAACAAGGCCTGATGTACACGAATCTGCAGATGCAGTATACAGACGCCACGTAAAGCTGCTGTTAATAGCCCCGTCTTTGGGGACAGCAACCCAATGCACACTCTTGCTCCTGTATGACCTTGAGCTCTTGTCCAAGAGTTTGGCTCTGAAACCAAATGGGTTGATGGTCCTGGCAAGATGATTCAGGGGAAGCAGGGGCATAGGGTCTGGCACAGGTGAGCCTTAAATCAGCAGTGCTGGCTTGGATTGTCACCAGCTGCCTTCCCCGGGGAAGATTTCCCCTGTTCCCTCTGCTCACATGTAAAATTATCAAGGGTACCAGAAGGACCCCACCCTAGGAGAAAGGACTGGAGAGTTCCTACTCTCACCCCTGCCTGCCCCTCACCTCCTCTGCCTGCCTGCCCCTCACCCCCTCTCCCTGACTGCCCCTCCCTTCTCTCCCTGCCTGCCCCTCACCTCCTCT
>PVHP010044729.1:0-13961 GCA_004024765.1 Zapus hudsonius | reverse complement strand
CAATCTTTCCGCCCCCTATTCCGCTCAGTTCCCTGAGTCGTGGTGGGTGAGTATTAAGGATACTTTAATGTTGTGATCTTAGGGGTCTTTGTGTCGAGAATCGTTGGTTTCTGTCTCACTGGCTTATCCTGAGTTGATTGAATGGCTGTGGCTGTGGGTCCCTTGTTCATCCTGTCCTTCTCTGCAGGGTTCCATATGGATCCTCCACGATATGACTGTGGTGGCTCATCTCTTGCTAGGATCTCAGCTTTCTGCCTGCGGTCGGTTGGTAGGGTTATATGGGCCACAGCTCTCTCGCTGCATCCTGAAAAATACAAACACAATCTCCATCAGAGAGTGAGATCAGTATAGGTTAACAAATATACACCAAGCCCTTGGTTTTTGAAACTCAGTTTCACTATGTAGCTCATGCTAGCCTCTAACTGGAGATCCTCCTGCCTTAGCCTTTTGAATGTGGGATTAATACCATATACCACCATGTCTAGCAAAATTTACTGTCTTTTTCTTTCTTTTTTGCACATGTTCTGCCTCTGAGCAGAACCTCTAGCTCCTGATCATTTTATTAATTTACTATTTTTCCACTTTTTGGCAGTTTTATTTTTAATGTGTGTACAGTGCATTTTGATACTTCTACTCACTTTCTCTTTTCCTTTCTTCTTCCCATTAGATCCCCATCCTTCTTCCACGCCTTGTTTATTTTATTTTAACTTGACTCACTGGTTTGAATTAGAATGACTTTCATAACCATGGGTGGGAGGTTGTTCACTGGAGAATGGGCCATCCTTCAGTGACCATCCTACTGGAGGACATGACCTCCCCTCTCCCAGCAGTCATCAGTGTCTACTATGTACTCTGGGAGATTTAGATTCTTAGGGGGCCCTCCCTCATCTATGATGAGGTATTGACAGGCTCAGTCATATACAGAAACCCCATCTGCGGTGAGGCCATGAGTGTAGTGGATTTGTCGTAGCCAGAAGATTCTGGATTCTGCCGCCCCACTTGCTATCCTCCGACTCCTACATTCTTTCTACCCTGAGTCTTCCTTAGTCTTGGAGGGTGTGTTTAGATGTCACGTTTAAGGTAGAGACAAACTAGTCATTTATTCTTGGTAACTTTAACCATGTCTCCTGTGGATCTCTGTAATTGCCTCTAACCCTCCTCCCCTCTTGTTTTGAGGTAGGGTCTTGCTTTAGCCCAGGCTGACCTGTAATTCACTATGCAGCATCAGTCTGGCCTCTAACTCATAGCAATCCTCCTGCCTCTGCCTCCCAAGTGCTGGGATTAAAGGCATGTGCCACCATACCTGGCACCTTTACCCTTTACATAAAGAAACTATGTGTTCGAGGTAGTAAGTAGTACCAGTCAGCGAGGTGGTGGGACTAGTCCCCTAACCATTAAGTGTATAATTCAGTTGTTTTAAGTAGGTTTATATTATTGCACAGTCATCACCAACATTCATCTCGAGAGCTCTTTTCGTCATGCGAATCTGAAATTCCATTTTTATTATTTTTTTATGGTGCTGGGATTGAACCAAGAACCTTGTACATGTGTGGCAATCTCTCTACTACTGAGCTCCACCCCCCAGCACTTCAAATCTCAAATTTGATACTTATTAAACAGTAGTCTCCATTTTCCCACTTCTGTCAGTCCCTGACAACACCATTATACTTTCTGTCTCCAATAATTTTTTTTTTTGGGGTGGGGATAGGAGTGGGTTTGAGGTAGGATCTCACTTAGCCCAGGCTAACCTAGAATTCACTGTGTAGTCTCAGGCTAGCCTCGAACTCCCGGCAGTCCTCCTACCTCTGCTTCCCAAGTGCTGGGATTAAAGGCGTGAGTCACCACGCCTGGCTGTTCTTAATTTTTCACATTCCTTCATCATTCATGATGTCATGTTGATGGGCCCAGTATTGTCACAGCTGCTGTGAGGTCAGGCTCCCTTGTGTCCAGAATATAGCGTTCTGTATGGCACTTCTTGTCATCCTCTGGCTCTTACGTTCTTTCTGCCACCTCTTCTGTAATGTTTCCCCAAGCCTTGGTGGGTGGGGTAGAGATGTCTAATATTGAGTGTTTAATTGTCCTTCTTCTCAGCACTTTAAGAGTTTCAAGTCTCCCCTGTAGTCACCAACATCTGTGAAAAGAAGCTTCTCTGACCAAAGCGAGAGCAGCACCACTATATGACCATAAACATAAGTATTTAGAGGGCATTTTGATGGGCACAATCTATCTATTTAGCCAGAGAACAGTAGTAGCTTCCTGCCTAGGTAGTTAGTGCTGTTGAGCATCTTTTCATGTCCTCATTGGCTATTTGTATGTCTCTGAAGAAATGACAACGTCCTTGGCCTTTTGCGGGGGAAGGGAGGAGGTACTAGAGAGTGAACCTAAGAGCTTATGCATGCTAATCTAACCCTCTACCATTGAGGTGTATCTCCACCCCTTTATTTTTAATTAAAAATCTTTAGCCGGGCGTGGTGGTGCACGCCTTTAATCCCAGCACTCAGGAGGCAGAGGTAGGAGGATTGCCTTGAGTTCAAGGCCACCCTGAGACTACATAGTGAATTCCAGGTCAGCCTGGACTAGAGTGAGACCCTACCTCGAAAAACCAAAAAAAAAAAACCTTTTACAGATTTTGAAATTATATTTTTGACAATTTCTTACATGTATATGGTATATTTTGATTATATTCATCTCCCCATAACTCTCTTATCCCCCTCACACTTCTGATGTACCTTTTGTTCTTCCCATCTACTCCCCTCTGACTTTCATGTCTTTTGTACATATGTGTATCACAGAGTTTAATTAGGGCTGCTCCCATGCACATGGGTTGGAGGTTATTTACTGAAGCATGGATAATTTACTGATTGCTTCACTACTGAAGACAGTAATTTCTCTTCCCCTAGCAACCATTAATTGCCAATAGCTCTTTAGCGAAGGATGGGGCCTCATGAGCCCCTCCTGACTCGGATGGAATGTTTAGGGCCAGTCTTGTACAGGTCTTGTGTGGGTCACTTCAGCTTCTCTGTGTCCATGGCATGTCCATAAGACAGTGAACCTAGCACTCCTCCCCATCTTTTGCCTCTTACATTCTTTCTGCTGCTGCTTTTGCATGTTCCCTGAGGCTCGGAGGGGTGACGTAGACGTCCTATTTAGTGCTGAGCACTCAGTAGTCACTGATTCTCAGCACTTTGACCAATTATGAGTCTCTGCATTAGCTACTGATCAAGACTGAGTGCAGCACTGATCTAGTAAGAGAGGGTCTCAGTTGTCTGGGCAGTTAGTCCTTTCTAGTACTTAGGATTGTAGGCCTGTACCACCACTTCCAGCTTCCTTTGTGTATTTACGAATCAACTTGTTTGTCTTTGCTTTTGAGTTTTTTGGAGTTGAATTTATACTGGTATCAATCTGAAATCAAGAACCTAACATATAATTTAAAGAAGTAGCAAAAAATAAAAAATTAAATAAATCCAAAGTCATCAGAAGGAAGGGAACAGATACTGTCTACAACAGGCTCATTTCAGTGCCAGTCGCTTTCCTGTCAGTAACCCCCTGAGGTTGCTATGAGCTCTATTTTACAGGCAAGGTTTAGAGAGGTTAATTAGCTGTTCAAGACCTACACATAGTCATTTAATTTCTTTTGTATTCCTTTTGAAATGAATTTGGCTTTACACTTAGGTCTGACTGATTACAAAGGCATTTATACTTTGACTTACACCCTACGATTCATTCTCTGCACTTATACTTTAAGATTAATTTCACAAGAAAATCATGTTCTCAAAATTATGTTGTTATGGCATAGCATGCCAGGATTTTAAGTCTTTTTACTTCTTATCCGTTTTCCCTTCCCTTGCTTTGGGCCTGCTTATGCCTAGTTTCCTTCTTAGAAACTATAGGTGACCTAGGAGTGGTGGCATGCCTATACTTCCAGTCCTGGAGGAGCAGGGTTGCTCATATTTGGAAGGCACTTCAGTCCACGTTTGTTAGAGAGAGAGAGAGAGAGAGAGACACACACACACACACACACACACAGAGAGAGAGAGAGAGAGAGAGAGAGAGAGAGAGAGAGAGAGAGAGAGAGAGAGAGGGAGGGAGGGAGGGAGAGGGAGAGAGGAGAATGGTCATGCCATGGCCTCTAGCTACTGCAAACAAATTTCAGATACATGTGCTACCTTGTATGTAGGTACTTTGCAGGCAAGCGCCTTAACCGCTGAGCAATCTCTTCATCCCCCATCCCACATTTAAATACTTTTGTGTTCAGTATAGAAAGATTATCAAACCTCAACCCCCTCCATTTAATAGCTATTTACTGAAGATCCTTTTAGTGTTGGGTATTGTGCTAAAGATGTAAATACAGTGATGAACAAAAAGGCATATTCCTTTATGCTTTGGGGAAAAATTTTTAAAAATTTAATATTTTATTTATTTGAGAGAGAGAGGGGGGGGGCAGAGGCAGAGAGAGAATGTACCAGGGCCTCCAGCCTCTGCAGATGAACTCCAGACACATGTTCCCTCTTGTGCATCTGGCTTGATATGGGCACTGTGGAATCGAACCCTGGTCCTTCTGCATTGTAGGCAAATGCCTTAACTGCTAAGCCATCTCTGCAGCCTGGGGAGAAATTTCTTACCACAGCAATCATGGTGCATGGTAGGAGGCAAACCTCACTTTTGGAGCTAAAATGAACAGATAGCTCATTTCTCATTCTCCCTTATAGTTGGGTCCCAGGCACATGATCTGTATTTAGTCAGTTGTCCTTCCCTGCCCCAGTCTTCTAATAGGATCTGCTGATCCATACAAGTAAGTAAAGTGAAAGGCTCTTCCTGCTGATAACAGCGGCTGTTGGAGCTCCCACTTCCCAGGGCTCCAAGAGCAGTGGCCAGCAGCCGTGTTGGCAGTTTGGGTGGTCATGACTCACATCTAACGTGACTGCATAGTGAAGATAATGTATTTTAATCCCAAACACACATTTCTGGTTAAATGTTAATGCATAAAAATTCCCATCAACTTTGAAGTATTTGAGTGTGGCATGCTGACTGACCAAGCAAAGCTCTCTCTTGAAGTACATTCACTCTTGAAGTACATTCATTTTTTTAGGAATGAACCCCTGGCATACTTGGACCTTGAATCTTCTTTGGGATGCCAGTTTCCTATGTTCCTATTTCTTGGTTAGCTGAGAGCAGAGCATTAATGATAGTTGCTTCTTTTTTTTTAAGTATATTTTATTTATTTATTGAGAGAGAGAGAGAGAGAGAGAGAGAGAGAGAGAGAGAGAGAGAGAGAGAGAGAGAGAGAGAAAGAATGGGCACAGCACGAACTCCAGACACTTACGTCCTCTTGTGCATCTGGCTTTATATGGGCACTGGGGAATTGAACTCAGGTCCTTCTGCATTGCAGACAAATGCCTTAACTGCTAAGCCATATCTTCAGCCCTCAGTTGCTTCTTTTGTTCCAGGAAAATGATCCATCTGTGAGACTGAAAATTGCATCGTTGTTGGGTTTATTATCAAAGACGGCAGGATTCTCACCAGACTGCATTATGGATGATGCCATTAACATACTGCAGAATGAAAGTAAGTGTGACTTCAAAGCAGAAATCTTTAACTCCTTTTGTATAGAATTTATGTCACATTTTTGTTGATTCTTATTAAAAAGGATTGTTTATTTACTTATTTTTGTGTATGTATGGTGTGTGTGTGGGTACATGTGGGTACATGTGTATGCATCCCAGAAACCTCAGGTAATCCTGTCTCTGCCTCCCCAGTGTTGGAATTGCAAGCTTTGCTATCTTGCCCAGCTTTTACAAGGGTATTTGGGATCTTAACTCAGTGGCAAACACTTTACTGACTGAACCATCTCCCTAGCTTCCTTCTTTAAAAAGTCATTTATTTATTTGTTTTTCTTTGTTTGTAGCAGAGCATGGGTCCTGGCTCTTGCTGCTGCAAGCGAACTCTGGACACATGTACCTCTTTTTGTATCTGACTTTATGTGGGTACTAAGAATTGAACCCTGGCTGGCAGGCTTTGAAAAAAAAGTGCCTTTAATCACTGAGCATGTCTCCAGCCCCTAATCCCTATTTTTTTTTTTTTTTTTGGTTTTTCGAGGTAGGGTCTCACTCTAGCCCAGGCTGACCTGGAATTCACTATGTAGTCTCAGGGTGGCCTTGAACTCACAGCAATCCTCCTACCTCTGCCTCCCCAGTGATGGGATTAAAGGCATGCGCCACCACGCCTGGCTTTCTCTATCTCTTTTTAAATAAATAAATAATCTTTTTGTTCCTAGTGTGGTGGCACACCCTTTTAATCCCAGCACTTGGGAGGCAGAGGTAGGAGGATCACCATGAGTTCAGGGCTAGCTAGAACTACAGTGTAAGTTCCAGGTCAGCCTGGGCTGGAGTGAGACCCTACCTCAAAAAAAAAAAAAAAAAAAAAAAAAAAAAAAAAAAAAAATATATATATATATATATATATATATATATATATATATATTGTTGCATGTATTTGGTGTGTGTGTATATGTGTATACGTGTGCATGTGTGGGTGTGTGTATATGTGTGCATGTGTGGGTGCTCATACACATGTATGTGTATGGAAGCCAGATGTCATTGTGGGTTGTTTTCCTCAATCACTCTTCTACCTTATATTTTGGGTCACTTATTTGGTTAGACTAGCTAGCCAGCAAGTTTGGGGATCCTCTGTCTGCTTCTCCAGCACTGGTATTACAGAAATACCGCTATGCCAGGCTTACATGGGTGCTGAGGATCTGAACTCAGGCCTCATGCTTATGCAGCGAGCACTTTACCCTCTGGCCCATCTCTTTAGTTCCTCTGCATTTAAAAAAAAAAATATTTTCAAGCAGAGAGAGAGAGAAAGAATGAGAATGAGCAAGCCAGGGCTTCTAGCCACTGCAAACAAACTCCAGATGCATTGTGCATCT
Source organism: Zapus hudsonius (assembly GCA_004024765.1). Classification (NCBI taxonomy): domain Eukaryota; kingdom Metazoa; phylum Chordata; class Mammalia; order Rodentia; family Dipodidae; genus Zapus; species Zapus hudsonius. Next base: position 7,033 of record PVHP010044729.1, on the reverse strand, counting down.
GACTTTATGTGGTACTTTATGTGGTACTGGGGAATCGAATCCTGATAATAGGTTTTGTGGGCAAGCACCTTAACCACTGAACCATTTCTCCAGCCCATTATTTTGGATGCGTATATGTGTATGTTTAATATGTTGTGTGTGTGGTATGTACATGTATGTGCCCTTGCAGTGCTCCTTGTGTTTGCCTGCTGTGGTGTTGGGTGGGTGGGGGAATGCTTGTCTGCCATGCTGAAGCAGAACATTGGGCATCCTGCTTCATTGCTCTTTCAACTGTTATTTTGAGCTGGAGTCTCTTAATGATACTGGGGCTTGTTTTTCCACGAGCCTGGCAATTCCCTGGTCTCTGCTCCCCTTTGTGGGACTGAGGTTACAGGTGTGTGGCCATACCCTATTGTTTACATGGGTTCTGGAGATTCAGATTCAGGTGATTTCAGGCCCCTCAGATGCTCATGCTTGTGCTGAAAGTTCACTAAACCCAGAACCATCTCCCGTCTGCTTCTGGCTTTTTTTTTTTTTCCGAGGTAGGGTCTCACTCTAGCCCAGGCTGACCTGGAATTCACTCTGTAGTCTCAGGGCGGCCTTGAATCCTTCTACCTCTGCCTTCTGAGTGCTGGGTTTAAAGGCGTGTGCCACCACGCCCGGTTTTGCTTCTGGCTTTTTGAGACAAGATTTTGTGAAATCCAGGCTGGGCTTGAATTTGCTATGAGGCCCAGGCTGGCCTTCAGTGCTTGCTGGGTTGGTTTTTCAAGGTAGGGTCTCATTCTATTCCAGGCTAACCTGGAATTAATTTTGTAGTCTCAGGCTGGCCTAAAATTAACAGTGATCCTCCTACCTTTGCCTCCTGAGTGCTGAGATTAAAGGTGTGCACCTCCACACCTCACTTCATTTGATATTTTGATGATAGCTATTCTGATTGGAGTGAGATAGAATCTCAAAGTGGTTTTAATTTGCATTTATTTCCCTGATAGCTAAAGATGTTGGACATTTTTAAAATATCTATTGAACATTTTTTTCTTTACTAGTATTGAACACTTTTAAGGTGTCTTTTGGCCATTTGTATTTCTTCCTTTGAGAACTCTGTTCAGTTCTTTGCCCTCCATTTTTTGACTGGGTTGATTTATTTTTATTTTTATTTACTTATTTGCAAGCAGAGACAGAGGAGGGAGGGAGGGAGGGAGAGAGGGAGAGAGAGAGAGAGAAAGAGAGAGAGAGAGGAGACACAGAGAGAAAGAGGGAATGGATGTGCCAGAGTTTCCAGTTGCTACGAATGAACTCCAGATCCATGCATCGCTGTGCATCTAGCTTTACTTGGTTACTGAGGAATTGAACCTTGGTCATTAGGCTTTGCGGGCAAATGCCTTAACCACTGAGCCATCTCTCCAGCCCTGGGTTGACTTTTTTTAATTGCTTAGCTTTTTTAGTTCTTTGTATATTCTAGATACTAGACCTCTGTCAGATGTATAGCTGGTGAAGATTTTCTTCCATTCTCTAGGTTTCACCTATTGATTCTGTTGATGGTTTGCTCAGTTGTACAATAGCTTTGTAGTTTCATGAGATCCCATTAGTTGAGTATTTGTCTTATTCCTTGGACAACTAGAGTAATAGTCAGAAAGTCTTCCCCTATCTTCAAGTGTTCTCTCTGCTTTTTCCCTTTAGTTGTTTTACGGTTGCAGGTCGTATATTGAAGTCCTTAATCTGTTAGGAGTTGATTTTTGTTCATAGTGAGAGAAGAGGATCTAGATTCATTCTACATATAGTTACCCAGTTTGTCCAGCGCCATTTGTTGAAAATGATGCCTTTTCTTCAGTGCAAGGTTTTGGCCTCTTTGTCAAAGTTCAGGTGACTATATTTACTTAATATTCCCTTGATATGATTCTATTTTTGCTCAAGTATAATGTTGTTTTTATTACTATTGCTTTGTAGTATATCTTAACATCTGGTATGGTGATACCACCAGCAGTATTCTTTTTCCTGAGAACATTTTGGGCTAACCCAGGCCTTTTGTGCTTCTATATGAATTTTAAGATTATTTTTTCCATTTCTGTGAAGAATGGTGCTGGAACTTGGATTGGAATTTCAATGAATCTGTATATTGCTTTTGGTGGGATGGTCATTTTCACTATATTAATTCTTTCAATCCATGAGCATGGGAGGTCCTTCCATTTTCTCATGCCTTCCTCAGTTTTTTCTTCAGTTTTTTTATTATAATTATTATTAGTAGTAGTATTTGGTTTTTGTGAGGTAGGGTTGATCTGGAATTCAGTATGTAGTCTCAGGCTGGCCTCAAACTCACAGTGGTCCTCTTACCTCTGCCTCCACACCTGGCTGTTTCAGTGTTTTTAATGTAGAGGTCTGTCACTTCTTTGGTCAAAGATATTTGAAGATTCCAAGATATTTAATTTTTTTGTGGCTTTTTTAAATGGGACAGCTTAAAAAAAAAACAAAAAAACGCCAGGCGTGGTGGCGCACGCCTTTAATCCCAGCACTCGGGAGGCAGAGGTAGGAGGATCGACGTGAGTTCAAGGCCACCCTGAGACTACATAGTGAATTCCAGGTCAGCCTGGACTAGAGCGAGACCCTACCTTGAAAAACCAAAAAAAAAATAAAATAAAATAAAATAAAAAATAAATAAATAAATGGGACAGCTTCCCTAATTCTTTCTCAATATGTTTGTCATCGGTATATACCAGTGCTACTGATTTTTGTGTGCTAATTTTATATCCTGCCATTTAGCTGAAAGTATTTATCTCTATGAGGTTTTTGGTTTTTTGTTTTGTTTTTTTAAAAAAATATATTTTATTTGTTTATTTGCAAGGGGAGAGAGAGAGGGGGAGGGAGAGAGAGAGAGAGAGAGAGAGAGAGAGAGAGAGAGAGAGAGAGAGAGAGAGAGAATGAGAATGAGAATGGACATGCCTGGGCATCTAGCCACTTTTGTGCATCTGGCTTATGTGGGTCTTGGGGAATTGAACCTGGGTCCTTAGGCTCTGGAGGCATGCTCCTTAACCGCTGAGCCATCTCTCCAGCCCATTGTTTTTTTTTGGTGGAGGCTTTAGGGTCACTTTTATATATTATCTGTACATAAAGCTAGTGTGACTTTTTCTTTTCCAATGTAAATTGCTTTTCTTTCTTTCTCTTATATCTCTAGCTAAGACTTTAACTACTATGTTAAATAGCAGTGGGAAAAATAGACACCCCTGTCTTGTTCTATAACTTAGTGGGAATGCTTCAAGTTTTCCCCCATTTAGTATGATAATGGCTTTAGGCTTGTTGTATGTAGCTTTTATTATGTGTGATATGATATCTTATTCCTAGTGTGATAGTTTGATTCAGGTGTCCCCCACAAATGAATGTGTTCTGAATGCTTGATCCCCAGCTGATGGCAATTTGGGCATTGAAACCTTGTTGGAGCTGTGTTGTTGGGGGAGGGCTTATAGGTATTATAAGCCAGCTTCGCCTTGCCAGTGTTTGACACACCTTCCTGTCACTGTTTGCCACCTGCTGTGATGGAGGTGGTGTCCACCCATCTGTTCATGCCATCATTTTCCCTGCTTTGATGGATCTCCCCTGGAGACTGTAAGGCAAAATAAACCCATTCCTTCCACAAGCCACTTTTGGTTGGGTTCTTTCTGTGTAGCAACGAGAAAGTTTGACTACAACAGTTTTGGTACCAGAGAGTGGGATCTGTTGTTGCTAGAATCCTGATTCTGTGGCTTTGGTCTTTTGAAACTGATTTACAGGAGGAATGTGGAAGGATTTAAAACCTCTGTCTAAGAGACACCTTGCAGTGCTGTAAGTACAGCTTGATGGACCATTCTGGTCAGAATTGGAAAGACCTGAATGCAGTAAGGACTATGGACTGTGAGATTTGGCTTAACATGTTGAGAAAGAACTTTGTCAGGACTGTGCCAGAAGCAGTTTGTGTGAGAGGCTTGCTGCCTTTCTGCCTGCCTGTGTCCTAAGAACTTGTGCAGGGCTACTTTATGCAGAAGTGGACTGGTGTGAGCAGATGGAGATGGCACAGAAGGAAAGGAAATCTCTGGGCTGCAACTGCTGCCCATTCAGCAATTGTTTGAGAGATTACAACCATTGAGATTGGACCAGCTGATCTGCATTGGGACAACAGGAAGAATTTGGACTCTTTTGAAGTAGGGGCCTGAATGCTAAAGGAGGTTTCCTCCCCCTCAACCTCTGGATTAACAATTGGTAGCCCACCTGGTACTATGGAGTATAACAAATGCAGGGAGAGAGGGTCATTGGATTTGGAACATGGTTTTGATTTTGAAAAGTGGCCATGGGCAGTGTGAAGCTGGTGTGTTGGATTGCCTGTGCAAGAGGCCTGATGAAGCCATGAGAATGAACTGTGGGTTATAGTGGAGACCCAGTGGAGATGCCACAAGTATGGGAAAGCTGATAAGGAAAGCTGTCAGCACTGGATGAAGTTTTCTTGGACTGTGAGTAGCTGAGCTGGAGGGGTGGAGTTGGAACTCCCGATTGAATTATTGGACTTGGAGTTATAGAGTTTGATGTTTGCCCTGTGTTGCGGTCAGCTTTCTAGTTGCTGTGCAGGAAGAACCCAAACAAAAGTGGCTTGTAGAGGAATGGGTTTATTTGGCTTACGGACTCGAGGGGAGACTCCATCCTGGCAGGGAAAACGATGGCATGAGCAGAGGGCTGGACATCACCTCTGCCACAGCACTGCAAACAGCGGCAGGAAGGTGTGCCAAATACTGGCAAGGTGGAGCTAGCTTATAACCCCCATAAGCCCGCCCCCAACAACACAGCTTCATCGAGGTTGTAAAACCCAAACTGCCATCAGCTGAGGATCGATCTATCAGAACACATTCATTTGTTTGTGGGGGACACCTGGATCAAACCATGACACCCTGTTTGTTTTAAATCTTGTATTGGTTCATTCTGTCTTTGCTAATGCCCATTGCCATCTTTTGCAGTGTGAATGTTCTCTGCTATTATGGGTTTGTTTTTTGGTATTGTGGCTCAAATAAAAGACCTTGTATTATGGGGATGTTTGAGATGCATAAAAAAACTGTGGGTTTTTATTTTTTTATTTTATTTTTTATTTTTTTTTTATTTTTCAAGGTAGGGTCTCACTCTAGCCCAGGCTGACCTGGAATTCACTATGTAGTCTCAGAGTGGCCTTGAACTCATGGTGATCCTCCTACCTCTGCCTCCCAAGTGCTGGGATTAAAGGCGTGCACCACCACGTCCGGCAATAATTAGATATATTATATGAGCAAATCTTGTGGTGGTACCCTATTTTTCTCCCCCCACCCTGTCACCAACCCACTGGGGGTCCTCCTCAGTGGGCACACTCGATCAATCCATGGGGTATGTGGTTATGAATTGCACAAGAGGTAGCCAGTTTTTTTTCTCCTTTGTGTGTTGTTGGGAGGGGCGAGGGATGACTCTGGATATTCTCCACCACCATGGCATCAGTGTTTTTGCATGAAGGGATATTGTACTTTGTCAAAGAATTTTTCTGTTCCTATTGAGGTGATCTTGTGATTTCTGTCTTTTTTTTTTTTCCCCCCGAGGTAAGGTCTTGCTCTAGTCCAGGCTGATCTGGAATTCACTATGTAGTCTCAGGGTGGCCTTGAACTCATGGTGATCCTCCTACCTCTGCCTCCTGAGTATTGGGATTAAAGGCATGCACCATGATGCCCCGGCATGATTTCTGTCTTTAAGTCTATTTATATGATGTATTACATTTATTGGTTTCTGGATAATGAATCATTCCTGTATCCCTGGGATGAAAACTACTTTATCAAGTTGGATGATATTTTTTATGTGCTCTTGAATTTAGTTTGCAAGAACTTCATTGAGAGTTTTTGAGTATAAGTTCATCATGAATATTGGTCTATAATGTTCCTTTTTTTTTTTTAGCTTTCAGAAATAGTGTAATGATGGCTTCATAGAATAAATTAGGGCCTACTTTCCTCCTTTTCAGTTTTGTGAAATAACTTGAGAAGCAGTGGTTTCAGTTCTTTTATAAAGATCTGATAGGGGCTGGAGAGATTGCTCAGTGTTTAAGGAGTTTACCTGCAAAGCCTAATGACCCAAATTCTATTCCCTAGTACTTGTGCAAAGCCAGATGCAGAGAGTGGCATATGCGTCTGGAGTTTGTTTGCAGCAGCTGGAGGCCCTGACATGCCCGTTCTCTCTGTCTGTTTCTCTTCTGTCTCTCTGTTTACAAATAATAAATAAATAAACAAACAAACAAACAAATTTTAAGTTTAAAGACCTGGTAGAATTTAGCAGTGATTCCACCTGGGCCTGGACTTTTTTGTTTGGGAGGTTGTTAATTATTGCTTCATTTAGCTCTATTTAGATTATTGATCTATGAGTTTAACTTTGGTTGATCATATGGGTCAAGAAATTCTTCCATATCCTCTAGGTTTTCCATTTTAGTGGAATATAGGTTTTTGAAGTATGTCCTTGTGATTCTCTCAATTTCACTGGTATCTGTTTTAATATCCATTTTCATTTCTAATGTTGATTATCATCTTTTTTGTTGTTGTTGTTGTTAATTTGGCTAGGGATTTGTCAATCTTGTTTAATTTTAAAGAACCAGCTTTTTTTTTTTTTTTCCTTCGAGGTAGGGTCTCACTCCAAGAACCAGCTTTTTGTTACACCAGTTTTTTGTTTTCTTTATTTTAACTCATTAATTTCTGTCCTGATCTTGATTATTTCTTTTCATCTGGTACTTTTGGGTTTGGATTATTCTTATTTATCCAAATCCTTCAGATGGCTATTAAGTTACTTATTTGAGATTTCCTTAAGAGAAATTTTATATTAGTAATGTAAAACTAGCTCATGTGATCAACAAATGTTAACTGCAGTTTTCTGGTGCTGGGATTAAATTGAGGGCTTTGTGCATGCTAGGTAAGTGCTCTACCACCGAGAGTATTTCCATATTATATAGTCACATAATTATTAGTACAAAAATGATAATCTGAATGCCACCAAAATTTCTCTTTTGTGCTACCTGCATTATAAGAATGACACTTTTAACAGA
>PVHP010044728.1:0-13961 GCA_004024765.1 Zapus hudsonius | reverse complement strand
TTTTTCTTTTTTTTTTTTTTTTGGTTTTTTGAGGTAGGGTCTCACTCTAGTCCAGGCTGACCTTGAATTCACTATGTTGTCTCAGGGTGGCCTTGAACTCAAGGCTATCCTCCTACCTCTGCCTCCCAAGTGCTGGGATTAAAGGCATGTGCCACCATGCCTGACCATCTGAGTCTGATTTTTAGAAGTTCTACATGTCAGTGAAACTATGTATCATTCTGAATCTGGATTGTTTCATTTAATGTCCTCTCTAGGTTCACACATGTCACAAATGGCAGGATTTCCTTCTGTTCTTCAGGGCTCCCATAGGCACAACACTTTGGCCATCTTCATATATAGCCTTTATGAATAATGCTGTAATGAATGTGGTGGGACAGATATCTCTGACATATTTCACTGAGTGACACAATTTCATTTCCTTTGGATACCCACTGGCCTACAGTGGCTTTATTTTAAATTTAATTAATTAAGGACAGAGTCTTGCTATGTAGCCCAGCTGGAATTGCCTATTTTTAACTTCTTGAGGAACCTTTAAATTGTTTTCTACGATGACTGCACCAATTTACATTCCCACAGGATGCAGGTCTACAAGGGTTCCCTGTTCTCATTCTCACCAACACTTGTCTTTCGGTACCAGCCATTTCAATATATGGAAAGAATATCTTCTTACAGTTTTAATTTGTGCTTCTCTGATGATGACTGCTTGTGAACACCTTGTCATGTATTACATTTTTAAAATTTATTTATAGAGAATGGGCACACCAGGGCCTCCAGCCACTGCAAAGGAACTCCAGACACGAGCACCACCTTGTGCACCTGGCTTTACTGGGTCCTGGAATATCGAACTTGGGTCCTTCTACTTTGCATGCAATCGTCTTAACTGCTAAGCCATCTCTCCAGCCCTATTATTACATTTCAATAAAACAAGTAATTTAAAACTAAGGTCAACAAAAGGGACCCAAGCTGACCAGAGATACCTGCCTTGCCTGCCTCCCCCAGCTCCCACACTGGCCTTTGTAAATAAACCGTGTGATCTTGGTTGTGATTTAAAATTAAAAAAAAAAAAAAACTAAGGTCAACAAACCATACCAAAACACAACTTGAGAAACCTTAGTGAGCTATCATATTCACAATCTGAAACATCCTCCAGTCTGGTCTACCACTTCCATTCTTCAGTATGAATAGTTAATATTTTTATACAAGTCCCTTTTTCCCTCCTTCCCTGCCTCTCTCTTTTTTCTTTTCCCTCCCTCCCTCCCTCCTTCCTTCATGCACTGGTGTATGTGTGTGCTCAAGTATGCATGAGCACACACATACACATATGAAGTCAGAACAGCTTCAGGTGTCATTCCTCAGGGATGTCATCCACTTTTTTCTTTTTTTCCATTGAGCTAGGGTCTCACTCTAGCCCACACTGACCTGGAACTCACTCTGTGGTTCTAGGCTGGTTTGAACTCATGGCTATCCTCCTACCTCAGCCTCCGAATGCTGGGATAATAGGAGTAATGTCAATATGCCTGGCTGCTTTGTTTTCTTGAGATAAGGTCCTTCATTGGTTTAAAGCTTGTCAATGAGGCAGACTGTGGTCAGGGAGGAACCTGTCTCTACCTCCCTAGGAGGAAGGAGTATTAGCACAGCCACCCAGCTGAAGAAACAAAATGGCCACTGGCGGGAGATGGCTTGATAATCCCCAACAGTCCATTTAGGTTTCTAAATTTCCATTCCCTGGAATAACCGGTCCCCTTGGTCATCTAAGGGGATTTGAATGCCTCACCATAAGAAGAAGTCACCTAAGGAAGCAATTCTTTACTGCTTACGTGTCCCTGCTGACTGAAAACCCTTAATAGTCCCCAGCCACTTCCATTGCTGCTGTCTCTATCCTACACGGAGGCAGCCCTGAACAATAAAGCTCTTCTTGGCGAACCATGTGAGCCTCTGCTTTGGTCTGTTGGCCCCACTCTTTCAAGGAGTGCTCCTGTCTTCACCTCCCCAGTGTGGGAACAGAAGCACAGCCTACCATACTCAGCATCTTTACTTGGTTCTGGGGCTCAAGTTCAGGTCCTCCTGCTCATAAGGCAAGTACATTCCAAGTGAGTGATCTCCCTGGTCAACAACTTCATTTTATTCTATAAAACCACATTTTTTTCTCCTTCAGCTAGATGATATTTTAAAATTTTTTCATGTGTAGTATGGTGTGATGTGTGCGTGGTGCATGCATATGTATGTGCAGATGTGCATGTGCATGCATGGAAGCCAAAGGAAATGCTGGGTCTCTTCTCCTATTGTTTATCTGTGTATCTCCAGGAAAGTCTCTCACTGAACGTAGGACTGCCAACTTAGAAGAGCTCCAGCAAGCCAGGCATGGTGGCGCACGCCTTTAATCCCAGTACTTGGGAGGCAGAGGTAGGAGGATTGCCGTGAGTTTGAGGCCACCCTGAGACTACATAGTGAATTCCAGGTCAGCCTGGACTAGAGCGAGACCCTAACTCAAACCCCCCCCCCAAAAAAAAAGAAGAGCTCCAGCAATGCTTCAGTTTTTGCTTCCCACAGGATTGGGATTACAGCATATATGGTTATACTCAACTGTTAATGTGGGTGCTGGGGGAACAAATAGTGCAAATATACCTGCACAGCAGGCACCTATACCCACTGAGCAGTCTTCCCAACCCCGTGAGTGAAATTCTAAAGGAAGGTACTGCTTAGAAAAAGAAAATTTAGCCAAGTATGGTGGTGGACTCCTTTAATACCAGTACTTGGGAGGCAGAGGTAAAAGGATTACTGTGAGTCTGAAGTCAGCCTGGGACCACAGAGTGAGTTCCAGGTCAGCAGGGTCTAGAGCAAGACCTTACTTAGAAAAAAAAAAAAGAGCAAAATTGGGGCTAGAGAGATGACTCAGAAGTTAAAGGTAACTTGTTTGCAAGCCTGCCTACCTGAGTTCAGTACCCCTCAGCACCAATGTAAAACCAGACACAAAGTGGCACAAGCATGTGTAATCCCAGTGCACTACAGCAATAAGAGACATCCAGGAGAATCCCGAAGTTTCCAAACAGCAGTGGCAAGAGTGTAAAGAGAGGAGAAACTCCCAAAGTTGTCCTCTGACCTCCACACACACACGGAGTAGCAGGCATGCACCTATACTTACACATACATCACACACACACACACACACACACACACACACACACACACACAGATAATAAAAGTAGGGGGAAAAGCAAGCTTCTATAGAGGATTACAAATGAGTGTTATTAATAGTAGTCTACAGAGAACCTCTTCTAGTACAAAACAGTTCCATTTATCTTAATATTTTTTTTAAAGAGAGAGCTATAATTCCCAGAATAAAAGTAGGCACTAAAGTACATACCAGTGCATTTCCTTGTGGGACTGATTTCTTTTGTGGATTGCATCTCCATTTATAATATCCCGGTTACTATTAGTAAGTACACCGCCAAAATCATAAGGCCCTACAAAAACGAAGTGAAGAATCCCAGACGTCAACTGGAGAGTAGCACTGATCTCATTCAAATGAAAAAGTAACATGTAAGTCTCCCATTGATACAAGATTTGAAAACATTTAAAATTTAACATTCTAATAAAGTCAATATTTAAATGCTTACTGCATGTTGCACGTTTTAACATTTTAAATAATCATTTAATTATTCACCAATATTTTTCAAAGAGAATAAAATGAGAAAAAAAATAATCTATAGCAGGCCAAGTGTGGTGGGGCACATCTTTAATCCCAGTACTCAGAAGGCAGAGGTAGGAGGAGTACTGTGAGTTCAAAGCCAGCCTTAGATTACATTAAAAAAAAAAAAAAAACGGGCTGGAGAAATGGCTCAGCGGTTAAGGCACTTGCTGCCAGTGCCTAAGGCCCTGGGTTCAATTCCGCAGGACCCACATTAAGCCAGACCCATAAGGTGGTGGCCCTGGTGCATTTCTCTCTCTGCTTGAAAATGAATAAATAAAAAAAATTAAAAAAAATTTTTAAAAAAGGAAAGAAAGAAATTGATAACATTCCATTAATTTGGAGAGTGCAAAAGGATGGAGGCCTTGATGTTCAAAATAACTTTTACATGGCAAACAAAATTTTTTTAAAAGTATTTTATTTATTTATTTGAGAGAGAGAGAGAGAGAGAAAGAGGCAGACAGAGAGAGACAGAGAATGAGCACGCCAGGGCCTCCAGCCCTCTTGTGCATCTGGCTTTACATGGGCACTGGGGAATCGAACTCAGGTCCTTCAGCATTGCAGGCAAATGCCTTAACCGCTAAGCCATCTCTTCAGCCCGGCAAACAAAATTTTAATCTCTTCCCAAAATTACTTTAAAAAGAAAGGTGCAGGACCAAAATAGACTAATTGGGAGGGGGAAGAGATATGAGAGAGGGTGGAGAAGGAATCATAATGGTTTATTGTCTATAATTATGGAAGCTAACAATAAAAAGTTTTTAAAAAGTGCAAACAATAATCTTAATCTTTTACATATATATTACAGATATACTCTTTATTGGCTGTGGGGGGAGGGGTATCTTTAGGTGCCCAGGCTGGTCTTGAACTTCTGGGCATCAGTGATCATCCTCCTGCCTCAACTTTTTGAGAAGCTGGGTGCACAGGGGCTCAGCACTGCATCTGATCCAGTGAATATCATCTTAAATGAGCTCCTACTCTTGTAAAGTTTAAAGACAAATTTGAATGAGACTTGAAAATTCTCTTTACCATTATAAAAAAATGTACTGACAAATTTCAGTGTGTGAAAATAATCAATTAGTATCACTATTATATTAACAACTTTTAATGTTACCCTTCTCCCACTGGTCATAAGAATTAGCTAACTTTTGTACAAACTGAACAACAATTTTAACTTGTGGGATGTTCAGATAATCTCTCTGAAAGCATCATTCAGTAATTACCTACAATAATTTGAAAATTTTAAAATAAGGGATCCATATGAAACAGAAACTGATAAAACCAGACTTAATACATAAATCAAAGGCATATTTTAAAATAACAACACTGACTTTTAAATTAAAACTAATGCAGTTTATGGTATTGCACCACCAACCTTTTTCCCAATGCAAGGGATTAAATTTAGGGCCTTGTGCATGCTAGGCAAGTGTTCTACCACTGAGCTATGTCCCCACGCCTTGCATCACTTTTAATGCTCAGTGTTGTATTATATCCCTTTCAAACATCACTGCAATGAAAAAACAATCAGATTTGCTCTGTTTTGTTTTCTTTTAACATTTTAAGAGAATTTGCAAGTCATGCAAGGAAGATGATAGGGACATGCATTTTATAAAGGAATGCAAATTTCAACAAACAGATGAGGAGGAAAATGTTGAAAAATGTTAAATTCTTTTTCCCCAAAGACATAATTTCTTTATTTATATCCAAGATACTCATTCACTCTGACCAATTTCTGGACTCATATGTTCTGGACTGTTTAAGGTTTTATTATAAAATAGCATCCCAATATCACACAGATTGAATCCATAAAACAAAGTTAAAAGGACTGAAAATAAAATCATAACAAGGACTTGAACTTTCACAGTTACATAAGTACACTGATTTCTACAAAGACTTTCAGCCAGAATGTAGCCGCTGATCAGATCCCCAATGCACTGAAAGCTTAGAACAATTCAATGATATGAGGTAAATGTTTAGCTGGCAGATTCCACCATCATTTTGCAATGTCAAAATATGAAATTCCACATGTATATATCCACATACAATTTCAGCAAATTTGATAGTGAAATATGCATTTAATATATGAATTATCTAGTTATTTTTGGACTTCAAGGCATAATAGCTTTGCAAGAAAAGTTGTCAGGGCTATATGCAAGATTGTCACCTCAACAAATAGACTAAGTTTTAAATTTGGAAGCTTCTTTAGAAAGCTTAAAGGGGTCTCTGGGCTATGGGCCATTGTCTTGTAGAAAATAAAGAGAATTCAAGCCCTGCTCACGATGGGGAGCATTCCTTTATTGTACCTTCACTATCAGAACGACCTGTGGGGAAAATGCCAGTGGCTGACAGGTAAATCAGAAGCACACTATTGGCAGGCAGCTCCTGAAATTAAAGAAAACCACAGATACAAAACCACACACGGGAGAATAGCAGAGTATTATTTAAAGGTCAGGATACTGTAGAAGTGCATGGAAAACAATGAAATTTAACATACTGTTGTTATTTACAAAAGAAGAATCATTCTTGCTGGTTCCAACCTAAAACTATCTACATAGCAAAGTTTCACTACAAATCTATAACAGATAATTGTTGCCAAAAGCTGGGAAGACTGATTCTGCTTTTTAAAATAACAACCCAAAAGAAAAAATCAACCATTATTTACAGAAGATTCTCTGGAAATGAAGAGTGTTCTAAAAGGGAAACTCTCATCTACTGCTTTCTCTAGGTAAACTTTGGGAGGACTTCTCCTACTTCCCATTATTCTAGACTTTGAGGTTGCTTGCTATGGAGCTCAGGCTGCCCTTGTACTTGTTATGTAACCCAAGAAGGCCTCCACCTCAGGATCCTCCTGGGATTACACACATGTGCCCCCACTGTGGTATAACAGTGTCCAAATAGCCCCTAGAGTTCCCTGCACACATGAATGCTATGCAATCTCCTCCAGTTTCACTTTGCACTGACTGTTAAACCTAAGTAAACCTAAGGATTCTAAACACCTGTAAAGGAGAATAATCATCAATAGTCTCATTAACTGATGGTAAAAATAATTAACATAATAAGCAACTATCATTCTGAAAATAGCTATGGTTGGGGTCATTATTCAAAAGGCAGTTTTAAATATTTATATTTTACCTAAACACTTAACTTCAATATTTGAATAGTGATTCTCTTGACTCCATCATGTGCACACTGTCTATGATATAAAAAGTCTTAGGGCTGGAGAGATGGATCAGTGTTTAAAGTGCTTGCTTGCAACGCCTAGGGCCTATGATCAATTTCCCAGTACCCATGTAAAGCCACGTGCATTTGGAGTTGGTTTGCAGCATCAAGGGGCCCATACTCATTCTCATTCTGTCTTCCTCCCTATACCTATATCTCAAAACACACACACACACACACACACACACACACACACACACACACACACACACAAATACATAAAAGTCCTGGGTCACACATACCTTAAAAGATGCTGCTAAGAATGTGTATAGTTGGCTGAAGGTTGGTTTGTAGAGCAGATACTTGTGGGGGTTTTCTCGTCTTGTAGGCTTGTCACCTGATTCCTACATTTATATATCAAAAACAATTCAAATAAGGTATATTGGACAGATCAATGCCCACTGTCCCTATCTTTTCTATCAAATATCCAGATTGTTTTTTTAAAAATATTTTATTTATTTATTTACTTTGGTTCTTTGAGGTAGGGTCTTGCTCTAGCCCGGGCTCACCTGGAATTCACTATGTAGTCTCAGGGTGGCCTTGAACTCACAGCACTCCTCCTACCTCTGCCTCCTGAGTGCTGGGATTTAAAGGTGTGCACCCCCATTCATGGCTTATTTATTTAAGAGAGTAAGAAAGAGACAGACAGAAAGAGAGAATGGACATGCAAGGGCCTCTAGCGACCGCAAAGGAACTCCTGTGCATCTGACTTTACATGGATACTGGGGAATTGAACATCGGTCCTTCTGCAGGCAAAGGCTTAACCACTAAGCCATCTCTCCAGCCCCAAATATCCAAATTCTACTCACTATACTATGGTCATGCTTATCAATGTCTCCATGTCTCATCAAGAGAATTATTTTTGTTTGTTTTCAGACAATAACTATGTAGCCCAGGCTTGTCTCAAACTTGTGACAATCCTTCATCCTCCTGAGTGCTGCGATTATAGAAATGAACCACCATGCAAGAGAGTGCTCTATTCACATTCCTGTACCCCATGAGAAGCAGAATTAGCAAGAGCTACCACACTGGCAAATATGAGGAGAAGATCACCTGCATTCCCGGTTTATTCATCTGAGAAGCTAGATTCATTGGCTCCCTTTCCAGGGCTTGTAACATCCGGAACATGTCAACAGTTAACTCGCTGAATTTAACCTACAAGTAAAACAAACTTGATCATTAAGGTAATAGGCAGAACTTCTGGTCTTTAATCACATTACTAGTCTCGTAGACTTTTCATGTGTAGTTAATAACAGGTGATACTGTAGTCTCTAACATTTCATTATGAAGGTTTTCAAAAGATAGGCAAGATTAGGGCTGGAGAGATGGCTTAGCGGTTAAGGGCCTATGTTCAATACCAGTGCCTAAGGCCCCAAGTTCAATTCCCCAGATAAGCCAGACCCACAAGGCGGTGGTCCTGGTTCTCTCTCTCTCTCTCTCTCTCTCTCTCTCTCTCTCTCTCTCTCTCTCTCCTTAATAAAGAAAAAAAATTAAAAATTAAAAAAAAAGATAGGCAAGATTAAAGAACCATGCATAGACACATGATCACTATGTAGTATGCATAATTAACATTTTCAGGCTTGCTTCATCACATATTTCTCCTTCTATCAATATCCCCATTGACCTCTCAATTTCCTCTGGTATTAATTAATTCATTTATTCATTTTGATTTTTATTTTTTTGAGGTAGGGTCTCACTTTAGGCCAGGCAGATTTGGAACTTACTCTGAAGTCCAGGCTGGCCTCGAACTCACAGTGATCCTCCTAATTCTTCCTCCTGAATGCTGGAATTAAAGATGTGCACCACCATGCCCAACTTTCCTCAGGTGTTTTTGAAACAGCAACAAAAGACAGATATTAAAACATAGGTCCTTGCCTGGACTAGAGCGAGACCTTACCTCGAAAAACCAAAAAAAAAAAAAAAAAAGGTCCTGGGCTGTAGAGATTTCTCAATGGTTAGAGTGCTTCCTTGCAAAGCCTAAAAGCCTAGGTTTGATTCCCTAGCACCCAAGTAAAGCCAGATGCAAAAAGTGACACATGCACCTGGAGTTCATTTGCAGCTGTAAAAGGCCCTGGTGCTCCCTTACACACAAACACTCACACACACACACACACACACACACACACTTTCCCCTTGCAAATTAATTAATTAAGATTTTCTAAAAAAAAAAAACATAGATCCTTCAAAACATGCTTTTAGCTAAGATGAGAATATTGTCCAGACCCACATTTACAATTTTTAGGATTTTTTGGCACTACACAATATTTAAGACTATACCCTATTTCATTTTTTAAAATTGGTTAATTAATTTATTTACGAGAGAGATAGAGATAATGGGTGCACCAGGGCCTCTTGCCACTGCAAGCAAACCCCAGATGCATGTGCTACTTTGTGCATCTGGCTTTATGTGGGCACTGGGAATTGAAACTGGACCGTAAAGCTTTGCAAGCAAGTGCCTTTAACCACTGAGGTATTTCTCCAGCCCAAGAAATTTTTTAAGTATTTCTTAAATTTATTTGCAAGAGGAAAGAGACAGGCAGAGAGAGGCAGAGAGAGAATCGACACACCAGGACCTCCAGCCACTGCAAGTAAACTCCAGACCTTTGTGAATCTGGCTTTATGTGGGCACTGGGGAATTGAACTCCGGTTGTTAGGTTTTACAGGCGAGTACCTTAACCACTGAGCAATCTCTCCAGCCTGAGACATTCTTTAGTTAATGTGACAATCTGTTTATGGTTATTCACTGAAGATTCAAAATTTTAACTCATTTACTCTCTCTCTCTCTCTCTCTCTCTCTGCAGTCAGCAAATATTTTATCACTGAGCCACACCCCAACCCTATTTAATACCTTTTTGCAGACAAGCAAAACTTTTGATTCTCTTCAACTCTTCACTGAACAAAAATCATAATTATGGAAATTATGAACCCATTTCATCTTTCAAAACAGTACTGAGTTTCCTAACATGCAATTTAACAACCCTAAATTTCTACACATTCATCAACCATTGCCTCTACACAAGAGAATGAAACAAGCCCTCCTATACTTTAGGTTCAACAACCTGCCTGTCTGTCCTTTCACTAAAATGAGGCATGCAGTAAGAGCACGTGGTCCAGGGTAAAACAGCTACATGAGACTTAGTTATTGCCTGGTTGTTTGAGGCCACACTGTGTTCCCAGGTTGGCCTCAACTCCTATTTCTGCCTCCCAAGTGCTAGGGATATAGCAAGCATGTGCCACAGTGTCTGACTTCTCATAATTGTTCCAAGGAGCAAACACTAGATGCAGCAGAATTACAGGTTCTAATTTTAGATGGGTTTTTAGTTATTGTTTGCCTGTTTTTCTTTTCTTTTCTTTGTTCTTTTTGAAATAGTGTCTCAACTATGTAAAGTTGGCTGCCTAAAACTAACTACATAGCCCAGGCTGGCATCAAACTCACAGTTATGCTGCTGGCTCTACCTCCCAAGTGCTTGGATTACATGAATGTGCCAACACACCCAAGATCTACCTCTTTTTTTTTTTTTTTTTTGGTTTTTCGAAGTAGGGTCTCACTCTAGCCCAGGCTGACCTGGAATTCACTATGTAGTCTCAGGGTGGCCTTGAACTCACAGCAATCCTCCTACCTCTGCCTCCCGAGTGCTGGGATTAAAGGCGTGCGCCACCACGCCCGGCAAGATCTACCTCTTAAAATGTCTGTTTTCATATCATCAAAGGACACACATTCCACAGTGCAAACCTGTTGATCCTCACCTGACCACACAGACTTTCCTACTTGCTGTTCCAAAGGCAGTGCTAGTTTCCTTCAGTCCTGTCGTTTCTCATTCATTAACACTCCAACCCCACTATGTATGTGACAGTCTTACAGATGCCAGGCTGGCCACAAACTAGCTATTTAGCTAAGGATAACCTTGAACTTCCTGATCTTCCTACTTCCACCTCCAAAGTGCTGGGGTGTTGCCATCACACTTGGTCTATGCAACGCTGGGGATCTTGTGCATGCCTAGCAAGCACTCCATCAACCTAGTTATATACCGAATGGTATTGGCTGTTCTTTCTACAGATTTCTGGAAACCAACCTTGCAGCTCATCACCCCATCTGGTTGCTAATCAGCTCTGCACAACCACACACAAAATGATCCTCTCAGAGAACAAAGCACATTGAAATATATGTATGAAAATGTCATAATGCAACCATTACTTAGGAAGATAACTGAATGAAAAAATAAAAAATAACATCAAAATACAAAAAAAAGATATGAAAGTAGGAAGGGATTAGTTGATAAGAAGGGGTTTAGTGGGAATGGGGAGATAAGGAAGGTAATGGGTATTAACTATGGTCAAAATACATTCTAGCCAGGCGTGGTGGCGCACGCCTTTAATCCCAGCACTGGGGAGGCAGAGGTAGGAGGATTGCCATGAGTTCAAGGCCACCCTGAGACTACAGAGTGAATTAGCCACCACGCCCAGCTCACATTAGGTTTTAATTTACATTGATTAGTGAAATATTCTTTGGATAAAAATGTGAGAAAAATTTAACTCTAAGATAATGTTAACACAAAAAACTGGCTACCTCTGGCGCAGTTCATAACCCCGTATCCTATGGACAGATTTAGAATACGCACCGAGGAAGTACCCCAGAGGGTAGGGGACACATTCACAATATTTGCTCATACAATGTATAAAGTTATTCATAATAAAGATATTTTTAAAAAGATGTTAACAAAGCTGGGTGTGGTGGCGCACGCCTTTAATCCCAGCACTCGGGAAGCAGAGGTAAGAGGATCACCATGAGTTCAAGGCCACCCTGAGACTACATAGTGAATTCCAGGTCAGCCTGGGCTAGAGTGAGACCCTACCTCAAAAAACCAAAAAAAAAATTAAAAAAAAAAGTTAACAAATTATAAATATGATTAAAAATCTGTTTACTTATGATACACATATCATTAAAAATGTTTTAACTTAGAAATTTGAAAAATAGCCAGGCGTGGTAGTACACGCCTTTAACCCCAGCACTTGGGAGGCAGAGGTGGGAGGATCACCATGACTTGGAGGCCACCCTAAGACTACACAGTGAATTCTAGGTCAGCTTGGGTTATATAGGGAGACCTTACATCAAAAACAAATAAACAAACAAACTTCTTTCTTTTTAAAAAAATTTTTTTTTATTTTTTTAAATATTTTATTTATTTATTTTTAAGCAGAGAGAGAGAGAGAGAGAGAGAGAGAGAGAGAGAGAGAGAGAGAGAGAAGACCAGGGCCACCACCTTGTGGGTTTGGCATATATGGGTCCTGGGGAATTGAACCCGGGGCCTTAGGCACTGGAGACAAGTGCCTTAACCGCTGAGCCATCTCTCCAGCCCAAAAATTTTTTTTTTATTTATTTGCATGCAGAGCAAGAGAAAGAGGGAGGGCAGAGCCTCCTACCACTGGCAATAGACTCCAGATGCATGCACCACTTTGTGTATCTGAATTTATATGGGTGATGGGGATTTGAACCTGAACCAACAGGATTTGCAAGCAAGCACTTTCAACCACTGAATCATCTCTCCCACCATAAAAATTCCTTCTTAGCCATTTAAATGTTAGTAACATAATTCATATATAAAAATATCATTATTTAATCATTTTCTCATTTATGTTAAGATATTTATCAGAGGCTGGGAGATATGGTTCAGCAGTTAAGGAGCTTGCCTGCAATGCCTAAGGACTGGAGTTCGATTTCCCAGTACCCATGTAAAGCCAGAAGCACAAAGTGTCTCACGCATCTGGAGTCCAGCAGCAGCTGGAGGCCCTGACCTACCTGTTCTGTCTCTCTTCTCACTCTATCTCTCATGAAAATAAAGAAATTAAAAAAAGATATTCATCAGGAAAGAATCCCATGATTGTCCAAAACCTTTTTCAAAGTTAACTTTATGCATAATTCTTTTACAGTTCTTTACCTGATTATTACAATTACCAATAATGAGTGCATCAGCTAGAGACAACTGTCCGACAATCATGCCCTGCTCCAGCATGGGGGCCCCTGTCTCAGCAAGACGATTGGAAGTGATAACAATGGTGTTATCATCATTTAACACCATCACAGGGTCCGCCTAAAGAAAAAGCAGGAAGTTAATGGCAAAACAGCACATCAATAATTATTTTCTCTTTTTTAGACCATATAAAAACCATAAAAACATGTATCACACGTGATTTACCTTGCCAGGATTATGAAACCTTTCCTCTCAAAAACTAACCTCAATAAAAGCCGCTACTTCTTGAAGCACCAAGTTCCACTCCACTTGATCTTCAGTATTAAAGCGATGAGTATAATCTTCAATTTCATCAGACAATTCCTGATATTAAAACACCAGTTATTAAAAATTGTCATACAAATATATAGCAAGATTGTGAGATTTCTGACAGCAAGTAAAATAGTATTATTATTTTCAACCCTAATTATAACTGAAAACAAAAAATTTATAACCCTAATTATAATTGAAAAACACAGGTTTAATTCAAAATCAAGCCGGGTGTGGTGGCGCACGCCTTTAATCCCAGCACTCGGGAGGCAGAGGTAGGAGGATCGCCATGAGTTCAAGACCACCCTGAGACTACATAGTAAATTCCAGGTCAGCCTGGGCTAGAGTGAGACCCTACCTCGAAAAACCAAAAAAAAAAAAAAAAAAAAAAATCAGAAATTTTGGAATGGCACTAATCAAATAAAACTTTATAAACATAGAGATCTGGGGAAATGGCTCAGTGGTTAAAAGCACTAGTTTGTAAAGTTTGTCAGCCTGGGTCAATTCAGCAGTATCCATGTAAACCTAGATGCAAAAAGTGATGAAAGCATCAGGTATTTGTTTGCAGTAGCAAGAGACCCTGGCACACATAAGCATGCACACATACACACACACACACACACTGGCACAATATTTTGAGTAGAGGTTGTTAATAAAATTTTTTTTTAAATATGTTGAGGTCAGCTTTCTTTTTTTTATTTTATTTATTCATTTTCAAGCAGAGAGAGAGAGAGAGAGAGAGAGAGAGAGAGAGAGAGAGAGAGAGAGAGAGAGAGCGC
>PVHP010044727.1:0-13962 GCA_004024765.1 Zapus hudsonius | reverse complement strand
TAGCCACCAGCTCTGGTATGAAAGGTCAATGTGGTGAGCTCATACACCTGGCTCTGGGATAAATATGGTCCCCGTGGGGTGACTTCCTGTCTCACCTATGTTGAGTGTGAAACTGGTTCCCTCTTGGGTGCACCTCGGTCTCGGCTCAGCTGGCTAGGTGGGTCTGCTCTTCAGATCAGCTGTGCTGGGTGCTGGGTGGGGGAAGCGTGCTTCAGATGGCCAGAGCTGGTCCTGGTGTGAGGGTGGGTGGGGAAGTTGTAGGAAGCTGGGAAAAGTTATTCTGGAGCTGCTCGCGGGTCCCTGTTGTCTTCTTCAGGAGTTTTGATTTTCCAGGGTCAGTATGATTGGCAGAATCCCTTCCAGTAGTTCTGTCTTGCTGGCTCAGGCAGGGCCTGGTGTTATGTGATAGCCTAGTGATTAAGAGCTTAAGGCTTTAAAACCCCAAGCATTTTGTAATGCTTAGATTTGGGTTTTAAAACTTTCTTAAAAATTAATTTTTTTTCAAGATAGGGTCTCACTCTAGCCCAGGCCGACCGACCTGGAATTCACTATGTAATCTCTTTTCTTGTAGGCAAAATACTCCTTCTACCTCTGCCTCTCGAGTGCTGGAACCAAAGGCGTGTGCCACCACACCCAGCTGGTTTTTAAAGTTTTGAAGATGTTTTATTTATTCAGAGAGAGAGAGAGAGAGAGAGAGAGAGAGAGAGAGAGAGAGAGAGAGAGAGAATATGACACACCAGGGCTGCTAGCCACTGGGAGCAAACATCAGAGGCATGCGTCACTTTGTGCATCTGGTTTACTTGGGTACTGGGGAATTGAACCCGGGGCCTTAGGCATGGAGGCAAGCATCTTAACCACTGAACCATCTCTCCAGTCCTTCATCGCCTATTTGAAAAGGAGAGAGAGAGAGAGAGAATGGTCAGATACATGTACCACTTTGTGTATCTGATTTTATACAGTACTTGCAAGTCAAACCCCAGCCATCAGGCTTTCCAAGCAAGCGCCTTTATCCACTGAGCCATCTCTCTAGCTTACTACTTAGTTTTGAATCCAGACTGTATTACTAACTATATGAAAACATGTTAGCCATTCTTTTCTCAGTTTTCCCATCTGTAAAGTGGGATGATAATACAATCCACCACACAGTGCTATTGGTGGTGGTGAAATGACCTTACACATGATGAGAACAGAATAACACAGACTATATGTTAGCTTTTCTAGCACCTTCCCTGAGTGCCATGCTACTTCCTCTGTTATCTTATACCTAGTTTTGGGGTGAACTGTCTTATTTGTACCCTCTGGATCCTGGAGAAGCAGGCTTTTTCACAGACTGCGCTAGCTCGCCAGATTTTCCTGCCGGCAGTTTAATATTTTTTGAGATAGACTTTCATGCAGCTCAGGTTGGCCTTGAATTTTCTATGTAGCCAAGGATGACCTTAAACTTCTGGTCCTCCTGCCTTTACCTTCAGAGTTCTGTGATTACAGGTGTGTGTTACCCTATCTGTTTCATTCAGTACTGGGGATTGAACCCAAGGCCCTGTGCATGCTAGACAAGCACCCTACCAGCTAAAGTACACTCCCAGCCCTTCCTTCCAGTCCTGACACCGCTCTTTCCCTGGTTGCCTGACTTCAGGTCTCCAGGGCATGGGATCTGTCTGTCCTTGTGCGGTCTTCCTTCCTTCTCCTGGCTGGAGCCCTTCTCCCCTGAACTCAGCTGTTCATGCTTGAGAGTACTGGTTGATATTCTAGATCCTGTCCTGTGGGTCTAGAATTCCCTCGACCAGAGCCATCAGCCCTCCACAATCCACTCTCCCTGAGCTCTCCCCAGGCCTTGAACCAGAGGATGAACATCCAACCTCTTTTCCCTGCCTGTTCTTCTCTCCCAGGCTGAGGAGAGGTCTCAGTTCCTATGGGAGCATATGAGGAGGGAGACTATGCAACTAAGGCAGAGTATGAATAATCCTTCTAGCTTTATTTATTTTAATCCCAATTTCAGAGGTCATCAGAGCACAGTAATGTTCTCCCATTAGCTTTTGGGCAGACAGCATGCTGGCCAGGTTATGATGGTAGTGAGTGCGTAACTTGTTTTTCAGGAGCCCACAGGTGGCTCCAGCCAGTTGAACCACTGACCTTTCCTTCAGGGTGTTCATCCCACTTTCTAAATATGATCCTGTGAAGAACCGTGGTTTGATTATGTATGTGTAGATTACCGATCACTTCCCCTTTCCTCACCTCTCATCACTTTTCTCCATGCTATGTATTTATCTCGACACCCCTAAACCCCATCTTTGACGTTGGCACTCCCAACTCTACACACTCGGCCACCTCATGAATAGACTCTCAGTTTTTTTTAAAAAAATATTTTATTTATTTATTTGCAAGCAGAGAGAGAGAGAGAGAGAGAGAGAGAGAGAGAGAGAGAGAGAGAGAGAGAGAGAGGAGACACAGACAGTGGGTATGGGCGTGTCAGAGCCTCCAGCTGCTGCAAACAAAGTCCAGATGCATGTGCCACTTTGTGCATCTGCCTTTTCATGGGTACTGGGGAATCAAACCCTAGGTTGTTAGGCTTTGTAGGCAAACACCTTAACTGCTGAGCCATCTCTTCAGCCCTTCTTTTTTTTTTCCAAGGTAGGGTCTCAGTCTAGCCTAGGCTGACCTGGATCTCACTCTGTAGTCACAGGCTGGCCTCGAATTCACGGCGATCCTCCTACCTCTGTCTCCTGAGTGCTGGGAGTAAAGGTGTCACCACCACATCAGGTACAACTCTCAGTTTGAAAGTCTTCATTTCAAGGTTACCATACCTAAGCACTGACACTTCATGGAAGGCAACCACTAGAGCAGCTCCCTGCTCCCACAAAAACAAACAAAAATCCCATTAAACTGAGGGCACACTGGAGCTCTTGGAAGCAGAGCTGACCTTCCGAAAGTGCTCGACACAATATAAATGTGCGTGGAGGGGCCGGCGCAGCAATCGGACTGTCTAGGAAGGCTCTGGTCTACTCAACTCTGTTCCAGGAGCCTCCCTTTTCTTCTGTGTGTACGTGTGCTCAGCCACTGTGACGTCATGAATATCTAGGCCCTTTGTGTCTGGAAGACAGCATAGAAAGCACTCCTCCTCATCCTTTGGCTCTTACATTCTTTCTGCCACTTCTTCCACAATGGTCCCTGAGCCTTGGTGGGTGTCATAGAGATGTCTCATTTGATCACTCCCCTGTCACTTCTCAGCATGTTAGTGAGGCCTTTTTTTTTTTTTTTTTTGGTTTTTCGAGGTAGGGTCTTGCTCTATTCCAGGCTGACCTGGAATTCACTATGGAGTCTCACGGCAATCCTCCTACCTCTGCCTCCTGAGTGCTGGGATTAAAGGCGTGCGCCACCACGCCCGATTTATGTTAGTGAGTTTTGAGTCACCCCAGTGGTCAACACCATCTGAAAAGAGAAGCTTCTCTAACCAACAGTGAGAGTAGTATTAATATACGGGTATAAACAAAAGTATTTAGAGGCAGTGTGGTGGGCAGGATATATGCATTTAGCTAGGTTTATGATCCCCCTGGGTTTATGATCTCCCAAGCCAGAGGCTTGAGATTTTGAAGAATTGAATTGTGTATCATTTGAGAATATTTTTATTTATTTGAGAGAGAGAAGAGAAGCCAGTTGTGGTGGCATACACCTTTAGTCCCAGCACTCAGAGGCAGAGGTAGGAGGATCTCTGTGAGTTCAAGGTCAGTTTGAAATTACATAGTGAATTCCAGGTCAGCCTGGGCTAGAGCAAGACCCTACCTCAAAAAACCAAAGAGAGAGAGAGAGAGAGAGAGAGAGAGAGAGAGAGAGAGAGAGAGAGAGAGGCTGACAGAGAGTGAGTATAGGCATGCCAGGGCCTCCTGCCACTGCAAATAAACTCCAGATGCATGTGCCACTTTGTACATCTGACTTTATATAGGTACTGGGGAATTGAACCCAGGATGTCAGGTTTTCAGTCTTAGTAAACAAGTGCCTTTAACCACTGTGCCATCTCTCCAGCCTGTGTGCCACTTTTAGAATATTATATAAAATACATTTTGAGGGGAAACATCATAAATACACATTGGAGAGTTAGGGGATGAAGGTCAAAATGAAAAATTGTCTCTTGCTGGTTGTTAATTCCTCTGTGTATTTTATAGACTCTCATGGAATCCTAAGAGTGGGAACAAGGATGGCTAAGTGCGGATAGGCAGCGACATACCGATTTTAGAGACAATGGCCATGAGCAGCTATTTCCCTTGAGTTTTCAAACTATGAGTCCTCGGGGAAGAGTCCTGGGAGGGCTCCTGGTCACAAGACCAGACTGTGGGCATCAAGACTGTGTGCCCCTGGCCAGCTTTGCCCCGGGAGATGGGCAGGTGGAGCAGTCACAGGGAAAGCAGCGAGCCTCTGCATCAGTGCCTCTTGGAGAGTCTGGGTTAAACATTTGCTACCACAGCTTGAACACATCTGCTTTCCTCGTCTGGAGAGAGCATGCTTGTTTCAAATAGTTTTCACAGTGGGTTTCACAGCTACAAAGACGTCTGAAAACCATACTTGCGATGGATATTTTCTTCCTTTCCAAGTGAAATATATAGTGAATAGAATCTGAAGACTAATGAATCATCCTACATTACTCTTTAAGAGACTATTCATTTTACTATTTTTAAAACAATAATAGTTGCGTACCATACCATTAGCTTTCTAATAAATCTATATCAAGTGTCAGTTTAAAGTACTTTAAAATATTTTAGGATATACCAAAAGAAGGAAAGGCTTCTGCTTGTCAACTTGGAGTTTAATAAATTTAGCCTTATTGAATTAGTTAAGTAATTAGAGAAATGAATATGTCCCAGAAAATGTCACTCTTCCATGTTTTATCGTCCAGGGAACAGTGTATATTTAATAACTTATTAACATTTTGGTTCCTTTTGCCTTATGTTATTGGAATGTTGAATTGATTTATTTCTTATTTTAGTGTTAGTCTCCAATGCACTCTGCCTCTTTCTTTTTCCCTTCCTTCTTTCCTTCCTCCCTCTCTTCTTCCACTCCCTCCCTTTTTTCTTTTTTTCTTTCTTTCTTCCTTCCTTTGCCTCCCCTTTTCCTTCTTTCCTTCCTCCCCGCCCTCTCTCTATTTTTCTATTGTCCTTCCTTCTTCTATCACCCTCGCTTCCATATTCTTCCTGCAGATCACTTCCAAAAGACCCAAAGCCATAGAATTAGGGTTCTAGCAGCAGCAGACCCCACATCCTGGTACCAAATCTGTTGTAGTCAGCTTTCCAGTTGCTGCAGAAAAGAACCCAACCAAAAGCAGCTTGATGGGAGGAATGGGTATATTATGGCTTATAGACTCGAGGGGAAGCTCCATCATGGCAGGGATGGACATCACCTCCACCACAGCACTGCAAAAAGCGGCAGGAAGGTTGCCAAACACTGGCAAGGGGAAGCTGGCTTATAACCCCCATAAGCCCATCCCCAATAACACATCTCTAACAAGGTTCTAATACCCAAACTGTCATCAGCTGGGGATCGAGCATTCAGAACACATTCATTTGTGGATCAAACCATGACAGTTCCCAATTCTCACTACTTCTGATGACCTTTCTCAGGAACCTCTGTAGATGGAGGAGAAGGGGTTGAATTAATCCAGTAGCTGACTTCTTTCGGGTCTCTTGGCTTAGCAGTATGAGTCCTAAGTAGTGCCTCCAGGAGTGCCAGTGTAAGAGTGATCCTATGCTGAGGGAGAATGGCCTGGAACCCTGAGGAGACAGAGGAGATACTATAAGTCTAAAGATAGAACCTGTGCCCCTCCCATCTGCTATCACACTATCGAGGCAGTTTAGGGGCGATAGCACCCTAAGTGAATAGCTTTTTTCTCGACTAAATGCAGGAATTGTCTTTGGGGCTATAGGGGCAAGTCTAGGTCATTACACTTACCTACAGCTCAGAAGTGTCTAGCCCCCTTAGGGAGTCCTTCCACTGTCTCTGACAAAGCCCTTCCTAGAGAATTAAGCTTCTGGGAAGATTGCCCTCTTCCAGATAACTTGACCTCAGACAACGGATGTCAGAACTAGACTCACTAGACCAGCTGTCCATTCATATGGAGATAACACAAAAAACCCCAAGCTGAGTCTCCAGGCGGGCTTATCAAACCCTCTCTTGCCTCCTTGGGCAAGAGTTATGTTTCCCTTCGTTCCCTAAAGCTCTCCCTCCTAAAGCTCTAAGCTATAAAAAAAATCTTTCTGAACCTTATTCTCTGGTCTGTGGATTTAATTCATCAAATTTCTAAGACAAGAATCTGGGGCATCCCCACAATTCTCATATCACTGCATTGGCAGAGGAACCCCCAATTCCTGTATCATCATCACCTTTTTCACTCATAAAGTTAATGTGCTCCACTGGCACGCAAGAGTTCACACTTGAAGCTGACCTCAAAGAAAAGCTACAAGAGGCTTCTGCCCTACACCCATCAGAGGATTAGACCTAGGAACAACGAACTCTGCCAGGCCAAGGCCAGGCGGGGATCTCCTTGCCACCATTTAGCCCTGGACACTCAAAACAGCAGAGACTTTTTAAGATGGACTGTCTAGCCCATTTTCTTCAGGCTTGAATTTGAGTAAAAACCTCTCTCAGCCTGGGGAGATGGTTCAGTGGACAAAGTGTTGAGTACCTGAACTTGAATCTCCAGACCCCAGAGAAGAACTGGAAGCTGTGCTGGGCTTCTGTGATCCTGGTGCAACTCTTGGGAGAAGGGAAGTGGAGACAGGAAAAGTTCCCAGAAGCTATCAACTGAAGCAGTGAGCAAGAGACCCGCCTGGACAGGAGACAGGAGGTGAGGGCTGAGCTGAAAGTGGTCCTCTTACCTCCCTCCAATATGTGCTGTATGTGCACATGCGTGTGCACACACACAATAAGAAAAAAACAATAGCAATAAAAAACCTATTTCCATAACAGAGATGGAGGCGATCTTTCCAGAAAAGGATCACTGAAGCTGTCAAATTGTCTCCCAGCTAAATCCACACATCTTCTGGCCTTTGTCTCATGGGATTCCAGAGCAGTAAGCCTGCCACAGACTGGTAGAAAGAAACTAAGAACTTTTCTCTCCCTTGTCTGGCCAAACTGCAGATAAATTGTTGTTGTTGTTTTTTTCTTTGCTAATTGTTTCCCATTTTATTTTTATATTTTGGAATCAGGGAAATTTAGGCAGCAGGTTATGCAGACTGGAGCGATGGCTAAGAGCTGAGTGCTTCTCTCTTGGCCGGGCTCCATGCGGACAATACTGCCTCGTGTGCAAAGTCACACCACAGGCTTGTTTGTAGACCTGAAACCAAATCCTATCTGAGACTGTAATGATGCTGCTGCCTCTAGGTACACATATGCTGACCCCCACCCACTGCCCCATCGCCCCAGATTCCTAGTAAAGAAAACGACTGTGTGAATTATTTTGAAAGAAGGAAATGAATCCGTCTCCATCTCACTTAAGCAATGAAGGCTCTCCTTATTCTTTGAGAATGGTTTTATTTATTTATTTATTATTTATTTATTTATTATTTTGAGGCTTTTCCACATTTCAAACATACTCCCCCTCTGACTTCACTTGCAGACTTGTCTGGATGTGTTTGAACTTCAGCAGCGTTCCTGAAGCACTCCCAATCTGAGCCAGCTGCCAGGTGCCCCTCGGGCCAGCAAAGCCTGTCCTACTAGTTTTATAGACCTGCTCGGGCAGGCTTGAGGCCCAGCAGCCAACAGAGTTCTTGGTATTTCCATACAGAGAGGAAGCAGGAAGGGAAGTCTAGGCCAAAGGAAAGCGTGGAAGGATGGAATGAGCTTGTGCTGATTGCTTGCACAAGCAATTTGATATCTGATTTTCATTTTGCTGCAAAGCTTGCCTTTTTTTTTTTCCTCCCCGTATCTAGAACCATGAGTACTCTGTGGGTTATGCTGTGTCCAACTCCCTGGTCTGGGTGTAGGGCTCACAGAGTGCTTAAGAAATGTTTTAAAAATTAGCTATAAAAGGAGAATTATGACCAAGAATGAACTGGGAAGGGAAATGGAAGCAAGCAAGTGAAGAAACAGCTTTCTTTCTCTTTGCTGAGCTGAGACCAGTGCTTCTGCAGAGGGATTCAGCTCCATGGATGCAGGACTCCAGTGACTGTCCTGAGAATCTGGTCAGTGGGGTGCTGCCAGCTGTAGTTCAATCACAGGGGAAAATGGTTTCTCAGTTACAGTAGATTGCATGGATCTACTTTTCTGTGGTTCTGGCCTTTGCAAAATGAATGAATAAATAAATAAACAATATGCAGGGCTGGAGAGTTGGTTTAGTAGTTAAGGAGCTTGTCTGCAAAGACCAAGGATCTGGGCTCAATTCCCCAGTTCCCACGTAAAGCCAGATACACAGGGTGGCACATGCATCTGGAGTTTGCTTGCAGTGGCTAGAGGTCCTGGCATGCCATTCTTGCTGTCTATCTGCCACTCCCCCCTCTCTCAAAAAGTAAATAAATACATAATAAATATTTAAAAAATAACTCCTTCAAGAAACAATGTTCAGGGGCTGGAAAAATGGCTCAGTAATTAAGGTGCTTGCCTTCAAAGCCTAACCATTTGGGTTCGAGTCCCCAGTACCCACATAAAGCCAGGTAGGTACACATGCATCTGGAGATTATTTACAGTGGTTGTAAACCTGGTGTGCCCATTCTCTCTGTCTCCCATCTCTCTCTGCTTTAAAATAAATAAAAATATTTAAAGAAGCAAACATATGTAGCCAGAATCACTTATGACTCCTACAGGATGCTGATCTGTTGATACGGGGACTTGGGGTGTCTGAGATTAAAGGAGCTATTCTCAGCTCTCGACTGGGCTTTAACCAGGAGTTTGGGTGCTGGCCAGTCATAGGCACCAAACTTCCATTGACTTGGTGGCCTCCAGCTTCTTGTCTTATGAATCCAACAGATGAAATCCATAGTGGGTGAAATTTAGAAAGAATTTATTTTAGAGCTTGAGAGAAGAGAGGGCAGAGTTCCTGCACAAGAGGAGGGGGTCCCCAGAAATGGGAAAACCTGTCTGGTCACTCTGGTTGGGGCTTTTATGGGAATTTACTGGATGGGGCCTGAGATGTCAGTCCAGTTCCTATGGCAGGGATCCAGGCTTTGTAATCCTATTCACATCTTCCTGTTAGGTTTCTAGGGAAGGGGAACACCTTTAGGGAAGAAAAAATAAGGAACAACAATATCCCCCTTACTGGCTCAAGGCCATTTCCCTCTATGAGATATCATAACAGATAATAGAAATGTGATTTTGGGGCAGGAGAGATTGTTCAGTGGTTACAGACTCTGGCTTGGCTTGTGTTCAATTCCCCAGCCCTCATCTGAAGCCAGGGAGTCGGGGGTGGCCATAGTTCTTCCCAGGCTGTAGCAGAAGGTTCCCCTTCTTAGGCGCATGACCTCTTCCTTAGCAAGGAGCTGGAAAGTTCATTGCTGACATAAACATGAAGAACAGGGGTCTGGTTTAGTGGTTGGGAGAGAACAGAAACAAGGAGATGGGGCAATGGGTGCTCGTGATCCAGAACTGACTGCAGATTCTCGCCTCTGTTATTGTGCTTTACCCACCTTGCCAGGAACTGTTTACCTGTTAGAGAACGTTTTACTAGAAATGAAACAGCTCCCTCTGACTTAACTATAATATAGGAGAATCAGGGAATAGGACACTTTCTGGTCACTCATATGTCTTAATCTAATTTTGTACTTAACTCATAATCTCAGCCAATGATGAAGTTCTGCTTTTAAAATTTGCTTGCTTAAGATAATAAGAGGTGGTCTTTGTGGTTTTGCCTTTATAAACCATTACAAGAAGGCAGTCTGGCACCGCTCCTTGCTCAGATTTCTGATGAGGACAGTCGATGGCAGGCTTAATGAAGACTCTCCTTTTTAACTATATTGGGTGTTCATGCCTCAGTTTACCTGTACCTCAGTTTACCCATAACACCAGATACATAACTTGGCATATATGCCTGGAGTTTATCTGCAGTGGCAAAAAGCCCTGGTGCACCCATACTCCCTCTTTCTGCTCACAAATAAATAAATGAAAATATTAGAAAAAATAAAGTTCATTTTTGAGGTTTTTTTTTTGTTTTGTTTTGTTTTGTTTTTCGAGGTAGGGTCTCTCTCTAGTCCAGGCTGACCTGGAAGTCACTCTGTAGTCTCAGGGTGGCCTTGAACTTACGGCAATCCTCCTACCTCTGCTTCCCGAGTGCTGGGATTAAAGGTGTGCAACCATGCCCGACTTTTTTTTTTTAACTGAGATATTTTTTGGTCTGTGTGATGTGCATATACGCATATGGTTACTTGCGTGTGTGTGGTGCACATGTGTGTGTCTTCCTTGATCACTCCCTGGATCATTCCCTTACTTAGTGAGGCCGGATTTCTCACTTGAACCCAGAGCTAGTTAAGCTAACCAGCTTGCCCTGGGGGTATTCCATTTCTAGGATTTCAAGAAGCCCACAGCACTCACCTTGCATGTATGTGGGGGCTGGGGATCTGAACTCTCAGCCTCACGCATGCATGACAAATACTTTACCCATTGGGCTAGCTCCCCAGTCCCAGAGGTATTTTTTGCCAACAGCATCCAGACGAGTAGGTTCATGACATGCTTACAGGTTGCTCTTCAAACCTTGTTGAAGGTTATACGAAGGATGGTTGCCTCTCATCTCTTGCTGAAACCAGGGACAGACTTATAATGCTTTCTTCTTCACTCGATTTTATTAGCAGTTTCAGGAGTCACTGGGCTAAGCACAGGTTCCCACTAGCTTTGCCACAGATATACTTCTGGCCCATGGGTAACAGTGCTAACCATTGCCTAAAATGTTTTAAAGAACTCAGAGGTGGCTCCAACCAGTTGAACCACTGACCCTTCACTTGGCCTGTCTGATGGGCGACCTTTGATGGCACACGGCTAAAACTCTGCCTCCCAGTACACCCCTGGGACGAACCATTCTCTGGACACATGTCCTGCAAAGACCCTTGAAGTTTGACTATTCACTCACAGATCAATAATGATTTCATCTCTCCTTACTTCTGGTCACTTTCCCCACATCTGGCAGGGGAAATGACCTTGAGCCAGCAAGCATAGCAAGCACATGCTTTCATTTTAAAATATTTATTTATGAATGAGAGAGAGTATGAGCATTCCAGGGCCTCTTACCGCTGCCAACACAAACTCCAGATACATGCGCCACTTTGCACATCTGGCTTTACATGGTACTGGGGAATTTATCCAGGGTCTTCATGGTTGGCACGAAGCGCCTTTAACCATTCAGCCATCTCTACAGCCTGCAAGTGCTTTCAGAGGCTGAGCTATCCCCTCTGCCTCTGTGATGAGGCTTCTGCTTGAGCTTCACTGAAGCTGCCTGAAAAGCCACTCATGGTCTTTACCAAGGCCCTGTTCTGGGACCGTGGACTCCTCTGGAAACACGTACCACTATTTTCTATAACTCCACTGTGGCAGCATTTAAAAGCTGCTGAGGGTAAGCAAAACAAGAGGGAGCTTATTGGCATTTGAGTGGAACAAGAATGCATTAAATATCTGTTTATTTGCAAGCAGAGAGAGGGGGGGAGAGGAGGGGAGGGGAGGGGAAGAGAAGGGAAAGGAAGGGAAAGACAGAGAGAGTGGGTGTGCCAGAGCCCTCAGTCATTGCAAACAAACTCTAGAGGCATGTGCCTCTTTGCATCTGGCTTACGGGGGTAGTGGGGAATTGAACCTAGGTTGTTAGGTTTTTCAGGCAAGTGCCCTTAACTGCTGAGCCATCTCTCCAGCCCAGAAGAATGCATTCATTTTCACTTTCAGAGTATATTCTCCTGCAAAAATTCCCTCAAATGCATTGCATTTGCTACAGCAAGACCATTTTCCAGTCTGCCCCTGTCCCTAAAACACAGGCAGCATCTGCAGGGGAAGGATGACGTAGTTACTTCAAAAGAAGCAGCCATATCCTCAACCTCTGTAATCCAGAGCATCTGTTCGCCTGGTGTAGGTGGGACCTGGAAGCAGACCCATTCACTAAGTAACACCACCACCATAACCTTTTTTTGCCATTAATCTCCTAGATAAAGCTTCTACAGACTAAGGACCTGGGCACCTTTATTCTGCGGGAGAGCGAGTCCACATGCAGAATGGGCCAGGCTCGCTCTGCAGTCTCTCTTTGCACAGGCAAGAGCTGCATCAGCTCTGAGTCTGAAGGACAGGTGGTGGAGGCCAAGCCTTTGCTACAGGTTTAACACACTCATTTACTTTCATTGGAAAAAAAAATAATGAAACGGGTGCAAAGTATTTATGGAAGCGGAGGAGAGCATATTTTGCTGGTTTTACTTTATGTCTGAAGTTTTGGGTATAGCTCTGCTCATAAATACCGAAATGCCTAGCATAAAGAACGCAGCCTGGGGCATACCCCATAAAACTTACAGTGCAATTAAATGAGCAATTTCCACTGGAAATAAAAAGGGCATGTGGAGTGGAATATGAATCACATTGCACACGGCTCAGGCCTGCTCCTGTATGCAGAAGGACCTGCTCCGTTCGCCAGTATAGCATTGACCACGTGGAGGTCAAAGCCAGTTCATAATGAAGATAACCGCAGAAAGACTGGGCATTCCGAAGTGGTGACTGCAGCTCTCCTGTCCTGTCTCCTGAAAAGGCTTAACAAAATTAGGATGGAGAGCAAAGAGGAAGGGTGACATTTCATGACAACGCAGACAAGCTCCACATTGCATTTGCTATGCAGAATTTTTGACACTTTTCCTCAGGCTTCATTTTCACTTTCAGAATATATTCTCCTGCAAAAATTCCCTCAAAAACTCCCTAGTTATTGACAAAGGCTCTGAGGGGCTGGGGAGATGCTTCAATGTGAAACTCTTGCTGCACAATAATGGAGCTGGACTTCGGACCCTTAGGGTCCCCCACATGCTGGGTGGGCTTGGTGGCCACCTGTAATCCCCTGGCCAAGCTGGCTTCTAGGTAGCTACATCTGCAAGTGGTGGGCTCATGAGAGACTCCGTCTCAGCAAATAAAGTGGAGACTAATCAAGAAAGGCACCCAACGATAACCTCCGGCCTGCACATGCACACACACGTGCACACACACATCCCCACACACGCATATACGTGCATGCGCACCACACCTACATGGATACCCCCAAGCAATGCAAAAGGATTCCTAAAGAAGTTTTTAACAGGAAGATCCAAATGTCCTCAAAGCAAATAGTTTGTTACAGACCACTCTCTGCCCTTGTTCTTTTCTGGAACCTTCTGTGCACATTAAAGGGCGATGCTTCACTGATATCCTAAGGGAAACTCAGGAGCCAGGCTTGAAGGAGTCACTTGTACAAGTTTGGCTGACAAAGGGCCTCCTGTGAGTAGAGCTGGCCTCATATCCTCCAGGTCTACACCCACAGGGTCCAGCAATTGCAAATGGAGTAACTCAATACTTCAGTAATCCCATAATTGCATACTAAAATTCAATGTAAAAAAGTGACTACGGGGCTGGAGAGATGGCTCAGCGGTTAAGGCACTTGCCTCCAGTGCCTAAGGCCCTGGGTTCAATTCCCCAGGACCCACATAAGCTGACCCACAAAGTGGTGGCTCTGGTGCTCTCTCTCTCTCTCTCTGCTTGAAAATGAATAAATAAAAAAATAAAATATTCCCTAAACAAATCGGCACAACCGTACTGAACTGACTGAATTCGAGGTGACCTATATCAGTCAGGAGTGTGAGGACACTGTACACAGACGGAGGGACACTGTACACGTGTGTGGTAAGACCATCCAAGACAAGCCCCCCCTGCTCTCTCTGGGGAGCCAAGGGAGGCCCCAGGCAGGCAGCTCCTTTCCTCCTTCTTCCCCCAGGAGGAACTGGGGTGTGCTGGGGGCAGGGCAGCCTCTCCACCGGGCTTGCCTAGCTCTTGGGTTCCCAAGCACACTAG
>PVHP010044726.1:0-13973 GCA_004024765.1 Zapus hudsonius | reverse complement strand
CAGGGAACCTTGTGGAAGAGGGGGCAGAAAGAATGTAAGAGCCATGGTTGGGGGAGAATATTCAGAGACATTGCCACCCTCAACAATAACACACACACACACACACACACACACACACACACACACACACACACACACACACACACACTGGCTATTGCTTCTACAATATGTAATCCTCCATCCCATGGAGCATTCCAGCAATCACATGGAGGAGGGCCCTCAGTAGGTTGGGGGCAAGGAGGAGAGAAATGGGGAATGGGGGTATAAGACACAAGTCTTGTTCATACAGTGTTTCTAATTATTAATAAATTTTTTAAAAGTAAGGACCTCTTATTACATTTTAACATCTATATTTCTTTTTAAATGAAATATTTATATATTATATAAATATTATATATATTTATATATTTTATGTGTTTATTTCAAATGCAACTTTTATTAAAAGTGTATTCTAAGTATTAAGTATTATCTATATCTTTTATTTTACTCATGTTGATCCTCCTACTTTATCCTCTCAAATGCTGGGATTAAAGGTGTGTGCCATCATGCCCAGCAAACATTAAAACCCTTTTGTCTGAGACTATCACAATAGCAAAGACAGAGGGGCCTCAACTCCAGAGATTCATGGCCAATCAGCAGAGTGAGGGGCTAGGGAATGGCTGGATGACAACGGGAGACATTAAAGCTAGAATTCTAGCTAAACCCACAGGAGTCTTGTTGAGGCAAACTAGGGTGACCAGATAACAGGGTAGGAGGGGCAGGATTTCAATTGGATGGTTCTTGGTAAGTAGTTGCCCAATTGTGACTCTTAATAAGAATCTTCCCAAGTCATTTTAGTGAGAACCTTTCCATTCTTGAACTCCCATCATATTGGGTGAAATTCCATCTTTACTCCTATCAACAGTAGTACTGAACAAAGCCTTCCTGTGCTATGACTTTTTTCTCTCTAATTTCATTTCACAATGGACTTTAATTCCAAATGTGTCTCTTCATCAGTTTCATTTTGACAGAAGTTCCAATATGCTTACCAATTTATTTTTCCAGGTGAATCATAGAACTGCTTTGGGAAGTTTCCAAAGAACACCCCTTGGTTTTTTAATTGTGACTGGACAGAATTGGAAACTTCATCTTGCATTAATACAGTCTACAGGTACCAAAGATGAGCCATCTGCTGGGAGGGTCTGGGATCTCATGTCCTAATACCCTTAGAAGTGCACATGGCAGAGAAAGTTGAACAAATGGAGAGTTCTGGAAGGAATGGTTTTCTCTGCTCTTTTCCTTATATGCTGTGGACTTCTAGGCTAGCAGGCCCTGCTCCCCCTTAAAGCCTTCCCCCCAAACCAGCCTTTTTCTTGTCACCGCCAGACCCTCCCTCCATCACACGCTTAGGGGAGGAATAAGAGAAAGCCTAAATAAAGCCTTCTCTTGTGTGTTCATAATGAACACTGAATGCAATCAGGCAAGTTAAGGGTGTGACAAGCATTATGTCTCCCAGACAGACCCTTCTTTGAAAGCAGAAACCGGTGGTCTCTGGGTTCTCTTGTGGTCACGATTCCAGATGTTGAGAATTATCCCATTGCTGCTGATGGAAGTCCCTCTTCACCCTATGACTATTGTTCTGCTGAGGGGTGGCCATTAGCCTCTAGGCTCTTCCCAGGAACTTGTATCTGCCATGTTAGAATCTGTGTGTGTTGTGGGTTGTTTCTCGTGGCAGAGCATAGGGAATTAGCTGTTGTTAGAGTACCTCTTGCTCCACTTTTAACTCCCAAAGACTGGTGTCTTTTTCTCTCTGATTTACTCAAAACATTAATTCAGTTTTCTACCTTGCAGATGTGGGCAGTGACTGCAGACTGAGGTGACATCTCATTTATCCAGAGATGGGAGGGTGATGGAGCTTGATACCCTCATTTGCCATCAGGAGAAGTATTTGAAAGGGGGAAGGAAGGAAACTGATGGCTGAGAACCTCAGATTGATGAGTGTGAGTGAGGACGCCAGGAGGCAATGAGACACTCGTCACAGGCCTTCCCATCAATTCCACCTTCCCTTCCTGAGTGTGAAGATCTGTAACAAATAGCACACACCCACCCTCCGTAACAGATGACAGAAAACGGTTTTCTATCTCATCAAGACCCTCCTTCTACTTCCTTGTAGAAATATATAATAGAAAATGCACACTCTAACTATTCTCAGCATAAAACTCAAAGGCATTAAGTGCATTCACAATGTGTACCCATCGTTATCCTCCATCTCTAGAACTGTTCATTGTCCTGAAGAGAAACTCTGTACCCACAAAATGGTAACTCCCTGGGGATTCCTTCCTCCTTCCTGCCCCTCATAGCATCTACCACGCCCGGCTAGAGTCTGTTTTCTTTATCTAGTCATCTGTTGACATTTCCAACTTTGGGCTCCTGTGAATAATGCTACTGTGTCTATTTGAGTCTTTCTCTTCAGCTCTTCTGGATCTATACCTGCAAGTGGAACGATTAGATCAGTAGTAATTTGATGTTTAAGTTTTTGGTGAATTGCCAAGGTGTTTTCCACAGTGGCTGTACCATTTTACATCTCCATTATCAATGAACAGAATTTCCAATTTCTTCACATCCTTGCCAACACATTATTTTTCTTCTTATTTTTCATTTTATAATGGCGATGTGGTAGTTTGACTGAATGTCCCCCAAGAGATTCAAAAGTGTAAAAGTTTTTCTCCAGCTGCCTGGCTACAGGAGGGGTCACCTAGGCTCTAGCCCTAAAGAAATTCTGAGGTGGATGTGAAATTCCAGCTATACATATGCAAAGAGCAGTTTGAGCTGAAGTCTGGCAGTCCTACTGTTGTTTGCTAGTTAGAGTGTGCTTGCTTGTTTTGGAGGTGCTGATGCTGGGTCTGTCTCTCTGCTTGGATCTGTGAAAGGGGGCCAGCCTCTTTCACCATTCTGAAACTTCCCCTGGATCTGCTATTTCAATAAATACTTTCCTCCCCAAACTGTGTCTGGTGTGGAGATTCATCCCAGCAGTATGTGGCTGACTACGACAGGCTGTTTAGATGTCTGTGAGATGCTATCTTTGAAGGAATTTTATGTTTTCAGTTCTTTGATCCTTTCTTGTTAATTTTTTACCTATGTAGTGTGAGAAAAGGGTCAAATTTCATTTTTTTTTGTATGTAGTTATCCAGTGTCCTTAGCATCAGTTATTGAAGACACTGTCCTTTCCCCATTAGATAATTTTGGCATCTCTGTTGAAAATATATGACTGTATATGTAAGGTTTTTACTTCTGGTTCTCTGTTGGAGGATGGGTCTCTTAATGCCAGTTATGTCACTACTGAACCAGTGCCACGCACAGATTTGTTGGGACAAATATTGATTTTTCATTCTAATTCTGAATTAGATTATGTCTAACGTGTTTTTATTCATTTGCTGTTGACATGTAATGCCTTCATCTTTGCAAAATATTTGGGCTTAAATCCTTTATTGCCTTGCAAAATGAATAGTAACTTTTCAGTAAAAAATACTGAAATTCTCAGATGACTACTTAGAGAGGTCTAGGACTTTCAGAATGCTATGTCCTCAGACCACAGAGTAGAAAGAAGCGTAGAGCGTCTAAGACCTTGAGCTACTGAGTGTTGATACCAAAAGGCTTCTGGAGGGGAAATTTTGTGATTGGCACATCATGACTGTGTATACCATTGGGGCATACTTTGGGTTTCTGAAAACCTGTGTTCATTTGCACTTTACATATTTCTGATTATTTTCTCAAAGGTTTTCCTCCTGTTGAAGGTGATTCTTCCTCTGTACCCCAAGCATGCTTTTGGCTTATTTATTTCATTTCATAATATGGAGGGACTTATCCCTACTCCCCTTTAAATCTGGCAGAATTAGAAATCTAAAATGTCTTAAGTTTAAACTGGGAGCTTATTGTTTTTATTCACTATTAAGAACTATATTATTTGAAAAAAAATTTTTTAAAGAACTATATTGTTTGAATCATCCTAAGGCTAATGGGAGAGAAAAGAGAAAATAAAACAGTTGTTATTGTTGGCAGTGTTATGTGTGTATGTGGTGCTGGAACTTGAACTTGGAGTGTCACACACACTTGGTGAGCACTTTACCACCGAGTCTTGTTTGTCTGCTTTGTAATCCTTACTAGGTGTGCCGGAGAAAACTGTCCTTTAACAGAATGCTACAGTGTTGAGGGAGGTGACAAAAGCTCCCCGAGAAGTTCTGGCAGCCTGATACTTCCCATTCATTTCATGGTAAGTATGATAAACCTTCTCTAGTTCTCTTTATTGTGCCAAGTCATGGAAAATTCACAGGCTTGTCTTAATAATTTATTCTTTGTAATAGGACACAGGTTTATAATAAGATGTGAGCAATGCTATAAGTAAAGTTTAAATAAAGTGTCATAAGAGCCAAAATAATTCTGAGATGATATTTAAGTGAAAATAAGATGGAGTTCAAGAAGATGGTACAGGATAGGCAAAGTCTGCTGGGCATGGAAATTCATTCTGAGCTCAGAGTATGTGGCACAGTCCCTAAATGGTGTGTCTCTAGGCAGAAGTTAGATGAAATGCCAGGGAAGCTGGTCAAGTTTCATCCCAAAGGCTGATATTAAGTCATCAACACTCTCCAGGTGGAGCCTGGTGTTGTGGTCAGCTTTCTAGTTGCTGCGCAGAAAGAACCCAAGCAAAGTGGCTTGTGGAGGAATGGGTTTATTAGGCTTACGGACTGGAGGGGAGACTCCATCCTGGCAGGGAAAACGATGGCATGAGCAGAGAGGTGGACATCACCTCCGCCACAGCACTGCAAACAGCTGCAGGAAGGTGTGCCAAACACTGGCAAGGGGGAGCTGGCTTATAACCCCCATAAGCCCGCCCCAACAACACAGCTCTAGAGAGGTTCTTATTCCCGAATTGCCATCAGCTGAGGATCGATCTATCAGAACACATTCATTTGTTTGTGGGGGACACCTGGATCAAACCATGACAAGTGGGTTAGGATGATACTGTGGCCTCCCTGTGGACTAGGGGTTGAAAAGGGCAATGTTTGCAGGTTGGGAATTACTTAGAAGGTTGCTTTAGAAATTTAGGGAGGACCTACACACAAAACATAGTGTCTAGTACTAAGTGATGTTGGTGCCCTTCCTTGGATGAAGGAAATGGCTGTGGGAAGGAAGAGAATCAGATAAAAAGATGCGTGTGGGTGCTATACAAATACTGATGAATTGGTGCAATACCTCCTGGATCTCACTTGTCAAAGTAACAGTGGGGGTGATGTTTGCTAAATAACTTTGTCTCATGTCCACTCTTCTCATCAAAAATCTCTTTTAAATCCTGGTATCCTACAAGAAGCTACTGGAATAAGCATGCTTTGAGAATAGATCCAGGACCAGCATGGAGATTGACCATGACTGGACCTGAGGCTGATTTAACCATTGATCAATGCTGTCGACAGTTTCACAATGTCGGGCTGAACATCCTAAGCAGACACAGTTTATGGGGGCAATGTAATTTATTTCAGGCTTACAGATCCAGAGAAGGTTCCATCAAAAGTAGGAGAAGCTGGCTCCCATTCATAAATCTAAGCAGAGAGAAGAGCCACCATCAGCCAATAAACACCAAAAAGCAGCAAGAATGCACCTTCCAGAGCTCACACTGTTCACCACACCTTTAGGCTTAATTTTGTTCCCTGTGACATTTTAGGGCTGGGCTCTGGGACACCCAGCTTGCAAGCTTTAATAAAAACACCTGAGTCTATGGGGACATACCTTCAAACTACTACAGTTAGCTAGCTCTGTCATTAAGTAGTTTCCTTTTGTCCTTGGGTAGGATTTCAGTAAGAGCGACTTTGGCACAGCAGAGCAGAAGGAAAGCTGTTAGGGATCCAGGTACACAGAGGGAGGTTGGGTGACACAGTGGCCTTGAGTGACTA
Source organism: Zapus hudsonius (assembly GCA_004024765.1). Taxonomy (NCBI): domain Eukaryota; kingdom Metazoa; phylum Chordata; class Mammalia; order Rodentia; family Dipodidae; genus Zapus; species Zapus hudsonius. The sequence continues at coordinate 8,049 of PVHP010044726.1, read as the reverse complement.
TCACGGAGCCACATGAGCCCAGTGATGCCGAGGAAAGCCCCTTCAAAGGGTGGAAGGGATCCACACTCTTGTTCATTGTACTCAGGCTCTTACTCCCATGGATATATAGGCGTGAGGGCATGGAAGGGAGTGAAGTGAGGTGGTAGTGATGAGTGTCTAGGAAAGAGTAAAGCTTGTGAGACATTTATAGAATGGAATTGGTAGGAATTTGGTTCAGTGGAGACAGAGGGAGCCTCTAATAGGAACCCTATCATCAGTCTAGGCCTGGAAGGGACACTGAAATTTCATCAAATCTATTCTTGAGCCTGTAATCTGGATTGTATTACCAATAGTACCCAAGAGGAAGCTGTCTGCTCGTTCTAAAAATATCAAGATTTCATTAGCACATTGTCCCTTTTAATATATACCATCATCTTACCACCCTGGGGAAGGCTGTTTATGTTTGTATAGCTTTTTTTTTTTTTGGTCTAATCTAATTCTTTACAGCTGCAATCTATTCTGTTTCTTCCTTGCAGCTCAGTAGCTATAAAGAGACACTTCCAGGCCACCCATACAGCATTCCTCTGTGGCAAACAATGGCCCTTGTGAAATGCCATATGCATTAGAGGCAGGCATAGGTTGTCTGAGGATCCCTGGGCAATAAGAAACTCCAGCTGGAATTGTGCATAATCACCAACATTCGACCTCCATCCAAGGGCTGAAAGAGCAGGTTGAAGCTCTGAGGCCAGAGCGTTGCTGAGGCCTCGGCCTCGTTCTGACAAGCAAGCCAGAGCTGTAAGTGCAGGCGAAGGCACAAGTGAGTGTGAGTTGACAGGAGCATCGATAGCGATGTGAGCCAGCTCCCTGCCTCACTTTTGGCCATGCAAGAACGCTGGCCAGGATCTTAAAATCTTTAGAAAGAGAGGTTTCTTCTGTTCTCTCTCTTTTCTCTAGGGTCTCTTGAATCCACTCTACTCATCCCACGCCATCTTTCTTTCCTCTATAGTCCTGTCTCTCTTTGAGTCCACGCTGTGGTGCCCACCAGAGAGAACATCAGTTGTAACACACCACCCACTGAGCTCCAAGAACTTCCTTCTAGAAATGAGGTTGGAATGGTTTGAGAAGACTTGGGTTGGTTCTCCACTGCTCTGCCTCACATCCCACCCACTCATCAGGGTCCATGGGGCAGATGTCCTGAGAAATCGTTGTGACAGGAAGGGAGAGCAGCTATGCCCTGTACTGAGCGACAGAAGCAGAAAACAAGGTCACAGGATTTTTATCACACTACCGTGCAGCCTGAAATAAGTTCAAATTGAAGTAGAAATTTAGATTTGGAACAACAGGGAATGAGTCTTTTATTTTTAATAATGGGGTAACTGTGTGCTTTAGCCGAAGCTCTTGTCACTGTTTAGGAGAGTGTAGGTGGTTCTCTGTTGAACTCACCTGAGATTCTGGTAGCTGGGTTGGCATATTCTAGAACTTGGCATCACTGAGATCTGTACTAACAAAACAACTGTGATGTGACTCAGCGTTCTCTCACCCCAGTCTGTGCTTCCTGGAGCCTGGGGCTCAGAGCCACAAAGGTTTGATTCCCCAGTATCCATGTAAAGCCAGATGCACAAAGTGGCACATGTGTCTGGAATTCATTTGCTGTGGCAAGAGGCCCTGGGTGTGCCCATACCCACTCTTTCTGTCTGCCTCTCTCTCTCTCAAATAAAAATTTTTTGGAAGAAACAAAAAAGGGAAAACAAAGCTTTTCCACCCTCATTTTATAGCTGGGAAATGAAGACTTTGAGAGATTAAATAAAGAAAAAAAAAAAACCTGGTGAAAGCTGTCCTCCTAGTGATGGATCTGGGGGCTCGTGCAGACTGCCTGGCTGGCTGTGAGGTCATCTGTGAAATGAAAATCCATTTAAAAGCCAACGAGTGCTCAGACCTTCTCTGGGTGTTTCCTAAGAGCTCAGTCCTTGGAGCACAGTCATGGCCCTTTTCAGGGACACGACAAAGACGCAGTCTGCACAACTGTGAGCAGAAGCCAGGCCTCATCCCCAGCTTGGCTCATCCCCTCCGACAAGAAATGGAAGGCAATTCCCCTGGGCACCTGCAGCAGCTAGGAATCTTTCTGTGGCACATTCTTGGGAAAGAGCCTCGCTGTCCTCACTATCACAGCTAGGTCCTCTTATGGTTCCTTCGTGGGACACAAATCCAGGCGTGGACCCATTGCCTTTTCCTAACTCTGGCATTTCTAGCCCCCCACAGCACTCATACATTGCCTGGAGGGTATCACTGCCATCAAAACTGTTTTAGTTTTTTTGCTCCCCCCCTTTGTTTTCCTGAGAACAGGTATTTGGGGGGGGGCTCGCGTCTTTGGGGTTCGCTAGATGGTTTTAAAAAGGTTTTGTTAAAAAAAAGGTTTTGTTTATAGATGTATTTTTTGCATATGTGTGTGTTATGTCTGATGTGTGTGTGGTCTATGGTGTGTGTGTGTGTGTGTGTGTAGATGCGCACACCCTGTGCATGCACTTGTGGAGGCCCAAGGAGAAGGCCAGGGGACCTCCCTCCCTCACCTGGGCTGTTCCCTTGAGACAGAGCTGCTCACTGAACCACAGCTGCTAGTTTTGGTCAGACTGGCTGAACAGTTCAACACAGTGATTTTTCTGGTCTCCCCTCCCCACAGACCAGGGTTACAGACCACACTCAGCTGTTTATATGGGTGCTGGAGGGTGGAACTCAGGGTGAGTCAGGTCCTCTCAGACCCTCGTGTTTGTATGTCATCTCCCCACCCCCAAGAGCTATTTATTTATTTATATTTTGAGGTAGGGTCTCACTCTAGCTCAGGCTGACCTGGAACTCACTCTTTAGTCTCAGGCCAGCCTCGAACTCACAGTGATCCTCCTACCTCTGTTTCCTGAGTGCTGAGATTAAAGGTGTGTACCACCATGCCCAGGTCAAGATTAAAAAAAAAATCTTTTATTCATTTGCAAGGAGAGAGAGAGAGAGAGAGAGAGAGAGAGAGAGAGAGAGAGAGAGAGAGAGAGAGAGAATGGGCACACCAGGGCCTCTAGCCACTATAACCAAACTCCAGATGCATGCACCACTGTGTGCAGCATCTGGCTTTAGGTCAATCCAACTTGGATTGACAGGCTTTGCAGACAAGTGTCTTAACCACTAAGCCATCTCAACAGCCCCAAGATTTTGTTTAAAGCAAACTTCCATCTTTGAGTACTGACCTCCTCAAATTTTTATACCATGTTCTGTGGCTCTCTTAGCTATGAAGACGGGCCCATGCAACAGGACCCCTTAAGGAAGAGTTGTTTTTATTTGGGGAGTGGGGAGTCCTGGCTTCCCTCCATGGTCTTGAGGGCAGAGTCATTTGCCTCTCCTCAGGGCCCAAGTGTCACCTGTAAAAGCTGAAGCATCAAATTGGTAGGGCTATAGCTATAGTTGGCAGTTGGTCTATGTGCACTTTGGTAATTTTTTTCTACCATAATATGAGTGGCCTCCTTTGGAATTGGGTGAAACATGCCGGCATGCCCATATACAGTGGCCTTGGCAATGGTTCATTTGGAGCCAGAATTTAAAATGCTAAGTTTGGCCAAATGTTCTCTATCCAAGAAAACCCAAGTTCATGGAGAAATGGCTAAGAACTCAACCTCTGGGTAAGGGACTAGACTTGAATCAGCTCCACCACCTCCCAGCCCTGAGGCTGTGGGCAGCTCAAAAGACAGTGCTCAATTGGATCATTTTATGTATTTATTTTTTAATATTTCTATTATGAATAAGTATATATATCATTTGAGCAAATACTATGACAGTGTTCTCGTTCCCTTCTCTCTGTCCCCTACCCACTGGGGTCCTTCCTCAGTGTGCATACTGGATCTGTCTATAGGTTAGGGGGTTATGAACTGCACCAGACGTAGCCAGTTTTTCTTTCTCTTTTTTTTCTTTCCCCTTTGTGTATTGTTGCTGAGGGGGGGGGCGATGTCTCTGGATATTCTCCCCCCACCATGGCTCTTACATTCTTTCCGCCCCCTCTTTCAATTGGATCATTTATGATGAGGCTGGCCCACCTGTGTCCAGGCCCCCTTCTCCTTCTGGCTACAGAGGCTCACTTCCCACCCTGACTTCAGAGCCCTGTCCTCCTCGGCTTCTCCCTAGATATTTGATTCAGGAAATCCAAGAACATTTACTTTTCCTGGTGAATGATCTTTTTCAAAATATCTTTTTATTGACAATTTCCATAAACATAGACCATATATGGTGATCATAATGCCCTCCACTGCCTTCTGTTTCCCTCCCCTTCCCCCACTGAACCCCTTCTTTCTAACTAGTCTCTCCCTTTCTATTTTGGTGTCAATTTCCCCTATTATCCAGGTGTGACTTTTTTTTTTTTTTAAATTTTTGTCCTTTGCTTGTTGAGACAGGGTCTCATGTAGACTGGCTTTGAGCTCCCTATGTGGCTGAAGATAACCTTGAATTCCTGGCAGCCTGGCCTCCACCTCCCAAGTGCTGGGATTCTAGGCCTGCACCACCACACAGGGCTTGAGTCTCCTCAAGTAAGTCTTGTCACTAACCTTCTCCACAGCTGCTGGACATCTTGTCATGCATGCAAAAGAGTTTGGGCAACATCTTGTATGATTGATGAACCAGTCGTTGAGCATTCATGAGTAGATGGAACAAATATAAAATATCTGAAAATGAACTCCTGCTTTACAGCTGTTGGGGTCTTAAAACCGAGTCAAGATTCTCTGTGGGTTTTGTTTGTTTGTTTGCCTTTTGGTCAGATTTGCTCATAGGGTCTATCTCAAGCATTTCTTGGTCTCTTGTTTGATGCTATTTTGAGGTTTTTTTTTTTAGTCTCATATTTACCTGTTTCAGTCTGTTCCAGCCTCCCGAGTGCTGGCACAGAGGCTGGCACCACTCTGCCCAGCCAAGTATTTTTAGAACTTTCTGTCAAAGTTCTATCCTTCTGTGTTGAGAAAGAAGGGATGTTCTACTTCCTAATCACTAAGTCTGTTGCCTTTTTAGCATTATAACAAAATCTCAGAGATGTTCAGCTCAAAATTATTTGGGTTCACGATTTTGGAGGTTTCACCTCATGGTCAGTTGACCCTGCCTTGGGGCTTGAGATAAGGCAGCTCATCATGGCAGGAGCGTATATGGAGGAGGCCTGTTCTCCTTAGAAATGGGAAGCTAAGGACAGAAAAAGAAGGAAGGGTCCAGAGTTACAGGGTTTCTTTCTATGACACTCACAGTGACCAGAAGCCCTGACACTCTGTCACACCTCTGAGTTTCACTAACATGCAATAGCCCTAAACTGGGGGCCACACCTTGGCTGATGGTTTGGGGGGGGGCATTTCAAATCCAAACCAGAGGACTAAGCATGAAAAAAACCCCAAGTCTCATACCTCCACTCACTCTTCTTTTCTAACTAAGTGTTCTGGCCCAGCACTATTTCACGTCTAAAAGTAGAGAAACAATAACCTGCTTTGGGGGCAGGGAGGGTGGACTCTGCCTGGCAAGGAGGCTTCCTATTGTGTAAGGATGTCTGCTGAAGTCCCCAAATGCTGGGAGACTTGGCCCAAATTAAAGACTCTGAAAACAGCTGATTGCTAAAGGCCCTTTCATTTCCTTTCTTTCTTTTGTCAAGCTGCAGCTACACAAAAGGAAACTACTTCTCCTTAGGTGCAAAGATTCCTTTCTCCAAAGCCTTTCTAAGAAGCAGTCCAATTCTACTTCAGACAGAAGGGCTTTTATTCTGTCCTTCGTCCTGTTTACCTTGGGAATTTCTTTCCAATTTTAGTTCTATTTATTTCTTTTTCAAAGTTAAACACATGGCTTGCAACAAGAGGAAGATGGTGCGACTCAGGTAAAGAAGGCCAACATCTTGGTTCTGGGACTAAACGAAATAGGTTCTGGGTCCCAGAGGAAAATATAGGAAAATTACCCACAGTCAGAATGATTAATCATGACTGAATTTAATTGTGAAAGAGAGACGGGATCAGGATTTGTAAGCTGCTGAAAGGCTAGGCTAGACATTAGCAGGTAAGGTCGGGGCCTATGAAATCTGAATGAGTGTATGTCCACGATGTGTCCAGTATGGTATGTGAAATAGAAAAAGACATCTCAGGGCCTGAGGGATGGCTCATTGATTTAAAAGGCACTTGCTTTCAAAGCCTGTACATCTGGGTTCAATTCCCCAGTGCCTGTAAAGTCAGATGCACAAAGTGGCACATGTGTCTGGAGTTAGTTTGTGGTGGCATCAGACCCTGGCACACCCAATCGCATTCTCTCTCTGTCTCTATATCTTTCACTGCTTAGAGATAAAAAAAATTTAAAAGAAAAAGACATCTTTCCTCTGTAAAAATTAAGTCAGAAAATATAATGTTCACTATACTAGCATCATAGCTATTAGCTTTATATAGACAGCCCAACAAGATTAGACTTCCTTAATTTCCTGTAAAATGTTTATACATTTGAAATGTCATCAAATGGCATTTTGCTAACAAATCACAGAAACCAGTGGCAAAATCCTCAAATATAGGTCCAGCAACAGAGGTGGAATAAGCCCTAAATTATGACCGCTACACGATTTAAGGCAAGGAATGGTTGTGCAAACCAAAACCTCTTTAGAATTTGTCCCATTAAGACAGGCAAACAGGTAATTGTAGGAAACTTCCGGATGCTTTTTTTTTTTGTCTGGTTCAAGTGCATTTTGTTCACATGAAGGTTATCTTGGTCTGGCTGCTCACACAAGACAAAGGATCCTGGAGAATAGGGAAGAAAAAGGGAAGGTGATTTCCAACCTGCCTGTTCTGGACTAATGAGAGAAATTTGCTAACAACAGCAAGAAAATCCCCTGACATTCATGGAACTGTTTGTTTCTCTCCCTGTTCTTCTTAGTGAGCCTGGATACTTCTTTCTGGATACTTCCACATGCCTTGACCTCCACATCTGATTGGCCATCGAATGGCAGTACTGGCTTGTCAATAGGTCTGACTCCTCTCTTCCCTTTTCTTCCCCCCTCAGTAATTGCCTTACTGAGAATTACTGCCTTCAACCCATTCCCCTCACTTCAGTCCAAGAGAACTTTCTAGAATAGAGAGCTCCATGCCATTTTTAAAAAATGTTTTAATTGGCTTAAAATTACATACATTAACACAACAATATGCTCAGTATCATAGGTTCTTAGATAAAGCCACTGAATCCATGGTGACATTTCCTCTTATGTATTAATTATTCTCCCCCCCCATGACTCGTACATTCTTTCTATGCCATTTTATACTAAAAAAATCTTCAATAAGGATGGATGTATTAGGCAGGGTTCTCTAGAGGAACAGAACCAACAGAATGAATTGTTGTAAAAAAGGAGGATTTATTGGATTAGCTCACAGCAGTCCCACAATAACAGTCTGCAAGCCCGAGAGTCAAGGAACTGCTCAGTCCACGTGGCTGGATACCTCAGCAGTCCCAATCAGCACTGAAGGCCTGAAGGCTTCCTGGGGAGCCACTGGTCTTCAGTCCAGGTTGGAAGGCTGAGGAAGATTCGTTCCAATGTCAACAGATGCATGATGAGTACTGGCAGACAGGCAGACAGGGGGAGAGAGAGAGATTTCTTTCCTTTTTATATAGCCTTAGGGCTGGGTCTTGCAACCCTTCCCCAGACTTGTTGACTCCCTGAGTCTTTTGAATTTCCTTCCTGCACTGCCCTCACAGGAAGGAATGTCTATTTCTAGCTCCCTTGAGCTTTCTTACATCCTGCGCCCTACTGAGAGGGCTGCCTTCCTGTGAAAACATCAGAAACCCACCCAAGATGACTAAAAAGGTCAAGTTGACAACAAAACCTAAGCATCACAATGGGTTAAGCATATTCTTCTTTTTCTTTTCCATGGAAAGATGTGAAAAGCCCAGAGAAAATGGAAAGAAAGTACAGCCATTAGAAGACATTGAAGAGCATCAGGCAAAGGAAGGACTTCAGGTATCTCAGGACAGAACAGAAGCAGCCACAGGAAGAGAGTAACAGGAGAGAAAAGGACCTTGGGTTTCTAGTTTGTGGACCAGGAAGAGGGG